>PVKA01014747.1:0-10812 GCA_004027165.1 Ctenomys sociabilis
TCCTTCCTTCCTTCCTTCCTTCCTTCCTTCCTTCCTTCCTTCCTTCCTTCCTTCCTTCCTTCCTTCCTTCTCCCTCTCTTTCTCTCTCTCTCTTTCTTACTGTGAAAGGTATGATTTCCCTTATATTTTTCTCATTGTGTTTTTTGTTTGTGTATAGGCATGCTACTGATTTTTGAGTGTTGACTTTGTATCTGGCTATGTTACTGAATTTGGTCATCAAATATACAAGACTTATGGTGGAGTTTTTGGGGGTCTTTTATGTAGAGTATCATGCCATATGTAAATAATGATAATTTAGCTTCTTTCTTCCCTATATTTATTCTTTTTATTTCTTTTACTTGTCTAATTGCGCTGGATAATGTTCTTAGACTATATTAAATAAGAGTAGTGGTACTGAACATCCTTATCTTGTTATTGATTTTATAGAAAAAGCTTTTAGTTTTTGTCCATTTAGTATGATGTTGGCTATTGGTTTGTCATAGAAGGCTTTTCTCAAATTGAGATAAAGACCACCTATTGCCATTTTCTGTGGGGGTTTTAAAATGAATGGGCATTGTACTTTGTCACATGATCTTTCTCTATCTATGCGGATGATTATGTAAGCTTTTTTGTTTGTTTGTTTCTGTTGAGACGGTGTATTCCATTTATATATTTTCTATGTTGAACCTTTCTGCTTCCTAGGATGCATTCTACTTGGTCATGGTGAATAATCTTCTTGATGATATTTGCATTCTGTCTGGCAGTATCTTACTGAGGACTTTTGCATCTATGTTCACTGGGGAGATTGGTCTTTAGTTTGGTTTTTAGGTTGTTGGGTCCTGCTCTGGTTTTGTATCAGAGTAATACTTGCTTCCAAGAATGATTATGGAAGTATTATATCCCTTTCAATTTCATTAAAGAATTTCATCAGTAGTGGCATTAGATTTCTTCTAAATTTCTTGTAGAATTTGATGTAAGACCATCAGGCCCCAGACTTTTCTTTATTGGTAAGTTTTTAAACTATATTATCAATTTTATTGATATTGAGTTATGTAAAATTTTTATATCTTGTTTTTGCTTAGACAATTCATATGCATCCAGGAATCTGTTTCTTCTGTGTTTTCCCTCTTATTGAAGTACAGGCTCTTGAAGTAGGTATTGATAATCTTCGTGATTTCCACAGGACCTACTGTGATTTCACTCTTTTAATTCCTAATGATATCAATTTAAGTGTTCTATTTGCTTTTTGGTTAATGTTGGCAAAGGGTTTATCAATTTTATTTAATCTTCCCACAACTAGCTGTTTAATTTGTCGATTATTTATTATTCTTTTAGCCTCACTTGCATTAATGCTTCCCAAGGACTGGGATTGCACGTGTGTGCTACAGTGCCCAGCGCTGCTTCTTATGTTGAACATTCGTGATTTCCATCATTTTCCTAAGCTCTTTCATTGTTTTTAATCATCTGTGTCTATTCTAAATCTGTTTGGCCTGTCTTTCATTTTAATCATCATTTTTTCTTTTTTACCTTAAATTGTTTTCTATAGCCACATTCCTTTGCTTTTTTCACTTCTGCTGTTATCACTTTTAGAAAGTTCCATTTGTGGTTTTCAGTTTCTCTTACCTCACTGTGCTTTGGACTTGTCCTGAGTGGGCTGGAGGTCTGAAGTTGCATCCTGCTTCTGTGCCTTGTAGTTCTCTATTTTTAGCTTATTTCATTTTCTGTGTTGGTTCTTGTAGATTTCTTATGGTAGATGGCTTGATCACTAGTATTAAGCACCTAAGTCAGTTGAATGACAATGGAGTGCCCACCTTTGACAGGTGTAGACAAAGGAAGGGGTATAGAAAGAAAAATCATGATATGTGTGTATAGACAGTACAGTTGGGATAGATAATGCTGTGCTTCTACATAATCCTATGAGAGGCAAGATCTGCACTAATGGTGGTTGGACAGGATATTATGTCGGCTTCTAGTACTACGGTCATCAACTAGGAAAATAATTATTGAATTTTTGATATAATTCATGTATAAAAAATAAGATAAGTAAGCAGCTACACTCTTAATTTACTGATAAGAGGGCTTGGAAGATGGCTCAGTGGAATAAGTACTTCCATGGCAAGCTCAAGGGCCTGAGTTCAATCCCAGGTTCCACCAAAAAAAAAAAAAATTACTGATAAGAGACATCTGCTAAAATAATATCTGTAAATATAATATCATGTATGCACCTTGTACGATACCAAAACATTATGAAAACAGTTTGCAATGTATTTATTTATCGAATCTGTCTTGTTAAGGTGTCTTGAAACTGTCTGATTGATATTTGTACTTCAATAAAATAAAAAATAAATTAAAAAAAAAAAAAGACTTCCCTAGCAAGCACCTATTCCTCACAGATGTCTCTAGGTGTGGTGGTTTTTCTCTTTGCATCTGCCCCACGAACCTACCTTCCCAGGTTATTAAGGATGAGAAGTTGTTATCTGTTTGGCCCAGCACCCTGTCTTTTGCTATTGGAGTATGGTGGTGGTTATTAGTCCAGATAATCACAGTGATGTCAAATGAATGAGAAAAATTGATTACAACAGGTATGACATCCCAGCTAAAGTCATGCAGTTAGCAATCACAAGAGCATCAAGCACACTCCAACAGCTAACAAAATGTAGGAAATATTGATTGCATACCTTTAATCATTGGGCCAAACTCTATCATTATGTGACAAAATCCAACATATACCCAGATCTTGTATGCAATAAATTCCCCCTTTGTACATCGATTTTACCCTCTTCGGGGTATTTAAGAGGGACAGAGGACAAAACGGAGATGTGAATGAGGAGAAATGCAGTAGAAACAAGGCCGTCAGGCAACAGATGATCACTCAAACTTTGGGAAACTGAAAAAGAGCACAGGAGAGAAAGAAAAAGCAAAGGAATATTGGATTAAACCAGGAAGAGAAGAGACAATATTTCTTCACATGAAAGTACCATAGAATCAAGAGAGACAGTTGAAATAAGGAGGAAAGAAGATGAATGGGACAAAACAAAAAGGTGAGAAACTTAAATAGTCAAAAATAAAAACAAAAAACTACCCAAAACACAGAACCTCAACTGGACTATAAAACAAAAACCAATCAAACAAAGAAAAATAAATATGAAATTCTTCTGGGGTTCACAGTTCTGTGGTAGTGTACAAGTTGGAGTCCCCAGATGTGCTGCATAATTCCACGAAACTGATACTTGGATTGTTTTCTGGGTAAGGAGCTGATCTTGGCTTCTAGATGTTAGGGCTGGAACTGCTTCCGATGACAGCATTCTGGATGCCATTGTGTTTACTGTTATTGTCTTTCTAGTGCCTTCCCACTTGCTGTGGTGCCCTTGGGTGAGGAAAGCCCAGGATTCCGCCAAGACCCATGTAAAATTGGCTCTTCCAGACCTTTCACAGTTTCTTCTGTCCCACGCCATTAGTTCCTCTTACCTACTGGTTATAGGGCAGAAGTAGCGTCCTTGTCCTGCTGTAGGCCAAGGCTACTTACCTGCTTGCATTGCTGGGCCAAGACTGCTCTGTCTTAGCAGGGATGCTTTTAGTTCTTGTGTGATGGATAAGATGGGCTTCTGGTGTTTACCAGACTGGGCCTCAGATGGTCCTACGTCCTACCTCTGAGCAGAATTCTCTTTTATCTGCTTTCCAACTGACAGCAGTCCATTGAAATAGGATGGCTCTTCCCTCATATTCTTTGGGACTTTCGTAATGAAGTGACACATTGCCCTCCCAAGTCTTTACACTTCTACTAGACTCCCATGAGAACAATGGAGGTAAGAAGGGCAGCAGTTTCCCCCATTTAACCAGTGAAGTACAGGTGGAGTCCAAGCTGTGAGAGCGGAAGTTTGGATCAGAAAGATTCTTTTCTACTAGTTCTTTTTTTTTTTTTGTCTTTTCGAGACAGGGTCTTACTATGCAGTTCAGGCTGGCCTTAAGCTCACTTTGCAGTTCAGGCTGGTCTCGAACTCACAACAATCCTCCTGCCTCAGCCTCAGGATTACAGGCATGCATCACCATGTCCGGCTTCTCCTAGTGAAGCCGGTTTCTTAAGCTGGTTTTCTCCAAAAGCAGCTTCTGGAAGAAGAGACAAGGAAGGCATCTGTCCCTTAAAGCCAGCTGCTAATATCTGTGTTTCTTCTTCCTGGCTCACATTCCAGGACTGTGCTTCACCAGCTGTATGGTGATGCTCTCAGTATGAAAGAAAAATCAACTAAATTGTACATACAAAAAAATGGAACATAAAATACAAGACCAAGTTCTTTCAATTAAGGCTAGGTATTGTTTAATGAAATGTCAATTCTGTCTGCACCTCACAAACTCTTGGTAAAATGGTCCTTTCCTCTTTAGCATAGGCATTCCATAGCCAGTGCTGAAGGTGGATTAGCTGGGAGCCAGTGGGTTTTAGGAGACTCATCAATGCATTACTATTATGTAGTGTTTAATTAACACATCCAGGCAAGTTGCTTAAAGTACCCGAATCTCACTGCTTCCAGACAGAAGTTGTTTTAAAATCATGTTTTATGATTAGAGCTCCATCGAGCCCCTGCATTGTTTCTGATTCTTTTCATTTCTTTGAAAGCGCACATTTTATGCATTCAGTAATTCATCAAGCTTGTCTTGTACTGTTTGTCTCCAGAGATCTCAGCTATTGCTACACATTACAGTTATTCTTTGTCATTTTGTCATGAAAACTGCATCTGAGTTGTCCATAATAAAAGTTTTTCTTTGAAAGCGGAAAGTTTTCTTCTTGCTTCATTGGTCTCACTCAGAGTGTGGTCTTCATACAGGCCAGGTTTTGTATGTGTTTGGCACAGGGTCTCACTATTCAGATCCTACTCTAGTGATCCTCTTGTTTGCAGCCACCCCAGCGCTGGGATTACAGGTGTGCTGCACCACGCCTGATCTCTGTGGCAGCTCTGTGGGGGTGGGGCCAGCGGGGCATGTGGTGCTGGGCATCGAACCCTGGTCCCTGCGCTTGCCTAAGCAGGCTCTTAGTCCACAGAGCTATCTTGCCAGCCCTGATACTGCCTTTGTGTGAGGCATTTTCCATATTGCTTTGCATCATGCATTGATTGAGCTCCACTTGGCACTGTTGTAACCAGCCTCATAATGTACATTGTTGAGCCAGGCATGATGGCACATGCCTGTAATTCTAACACTTGGGAGACTGAGGGAGGAAGAATGCCTTGAGTTCTAGGCCAGACTGGACCATATGAATGAGTTCAAGGTTGGCCTACACTACATAGTGAGGCCCTGTCTCAAAAACAAACAAACAAACAAGCAAACAAACCCCATTTTTTCTTATATTGTATTTCCATTCACATGGAATTCCCTGTTCTTCTGTTTCTTGCCTTTGTTGTTTGTGATAACTTTTTAATACAAACCATGTAATGAACACATTTAAATGAAGGGACTGAAATATCTAGGGCAGTATCCAAATATGAGATAAACAATTTGCTATAAATGGATTACAGACTTTATCCTTTTACAATGATGTGGCCTGTTAATGTGATGATTTTTTAGTTTTAATTAAAATGTCACCCACTTTGCTGAAGTAAATAATAACATTTATTTTAAAAGCCAAATGACATAAAAATTAATTAATTACATACAGATTGAGAAGCATGACTATAGGTTATAGCAAAGTCCTGCCTGTTGGTGCCAGACTTGAGGCCAGTGCTCCAACAGGCCCACATAACCAGGTTGTGGATTCCTGAGAGCGGTTAGTTGATGCTGTGCCGCCCCCTGCTGACCTCAGAAGGCAGAGCTCTGCCAGTAGCAGCAGCGGCCCAAGTTTAGAAAACCTGAAGGTGCTCTGCAGAGGGTCAGAGATGAGGTGGGCAGCCAGATGCTCTGGATAGCAAGACCGAAGAGGGGGTTAAGGGCTGAGGATGGTGCTTTAAGGGGCGTTCGATGAGCCAAAGGTGAGCGTTGAAGAAACCATGGGGAATGAGCATGTGAGCAGAGTCGGACCACACAAGGGCTTGCAGTCTCACTCTAGAGCCTGGACTTGCTCCGCAGACAGTGCAGATTCACCACAGCGGACTTGGGGTGAGCACACCGGGATCAGGCCTGTGGGTATCGAGTTTTCCTATCATCTACTGAAGAGACTGTTCTTTTCTTATTGTGTGTTCTTGGCATCCTTGCTAGAGTAGCTGACTGTATTCACGTGGGTTTATTTCCTGGGACACTGTCCTGTTCAATCGCTGTATGTGATTGTTCTTGTGTCAGCGTCGAAATCCTGTGATTACTCTTTCTTGGTAAAATAGATTGGAATCATGGAGTTTCCTGTGTCTTTGCAATCTGGTGTGCATTGTACACGTAGAGCGCATTCCAGTTCGGACCAGCCTCATTTCGAGTGCTCAGTACGCACTTATGGCAGATGGCTACTGGGTCAGGGAGCAGTGTAAACTTTTGCAAAGGTTGTAGACAAGTTTTTGGGCTTTTCTTTCCCTTAGTGATAAAAACAAACCAAAATAGGTGCTGTCCCCCTCCCACTATGAAAGCCTCGCCAAGGCATGCATCTAGACACAGTCGCCCATCTCCTCGGGTCTGCAAAGCTCAGCAAACAAAAGCTTCCGGTCTCCAACCATCCCCACTCCTTACCCACTGGCTTTCCATGGAGTGGAAGGCAACTAACAGAGCAGCTTGGCTAGCCACTGTGAGGCTGAATATATAAAGGGATATTGGGTAGACTATAAAAGATTAGTATTCTACCTCCGAATTTGCAGCACTGAGCTCAGGAAAACAAGCCACTATGTAGGGTAACCAGCCCAGAAATCAAGCCCATCCTCTGCAGGTTAGACTCACAGGAAGTAGGAAGAGCACAATTTCTAAAAAGCATTCTAGGAAACCAAACAATCATAGACAGGATTTAAATAATAGTTAACAAATTACATAATTTTTGTCCCCCTTTCAACTTACAGCCAACCAGAAAAACCCTAAAATGTATGCCTACGTGATCGTATTCCTTGCCTTGCCCCTAATTACCCACTTCCTTCTCCCTGGGGCCAATGGCCCCTAATCAGGGCACACAGGAAATCCCACCTGGACCCTGTTTCCCCAACATCACATTTTTCCTACTTTGGTTTCGAGTCTGTGCCCCAAATCGAGTGATGCTGGCACAAACTCCCCATCATAGACTTTACTTGTTCTCCCTCGAATGGGCCTTGTTATTTCCGTGCCCCCAGAGGGTGAGCTGGAAGCCTTTCCCAAGTGCAGCCATCTTTCTATTTCTGCAACATGGGTTGATCTTCCTCCACCGACAGCCCAGCTGTTTTCCAGAGGATGCATTTCCCCCCCTTCCCTGTCAGCACCACTGGTGGTGTTGCTATCCCAGATGGTTAATGATGGACTGAAGCCTCTAGGTTGATTTCTTTTCTCTTAGTATTTTAAAGGCTGTTGTTTTTTTTCCTTTAGTGTTTTAAAGATGTAGTTTTCTACTTGTGCTGTTTCTGAAAAGAAGCTTGTCATGCTTATGTTTGGTACTCTGTACATATTGTGGCCCCCTGTCTTAATTATTTTTTAAAGATTTTCTTTTTCCTCAGTGGTTCCTAACAGCTTGGTTATAACATTCCTTGGTGTCAATTTCCCTCTTTCTCGGAGGTCATCATAATGCCTGTTATCCAGCTTGTGAATGAATATAGTTTTATTTATTTTTCCTGCTTTCTGAATTGCTTAATGTGGTGGATATACCTACTTCTAGTACTTCATCTTGGCTAGAAATGGACAAGGCCAACCGAACTCTGATTTTCGCTGCCTGTTTTACTTGAGCCCACAGGTGATAGAGTTTAAGAGCATGAACCACAGCTATCAATCCTGGTAGCATTTACTCACATAACCGCTTCAGTGCCAGTAATTTTGACTTTTCACGGAATTTTGAGAAGGATCATGTAATATAACACCCAAAACCTTTGTCAGGCTCATAGAAGTAATCAGCAAATGTCAGATATTGTCAATAATTAACTAGTTTTGCATGATTGCTCTGTATGTTTTCACCCTTTTAAAAATCATGTAAATATTCAGTCTATGCTTTTATTTTAAAAATTTTAGTTAAATCAGAGAGGTCTTTTCATTTGCTTTTTTATACTCTTCTAGCTTTTTTCATTTGTGTGTCTGGTACAGGGTCTCACT
The DNA here is from genome assembly GCA_004027165.1 of Ctenomys sociabilis. Classification (NCBI taxonomy): domain Eukaryota; kingdom Metazoa; phylum Chordata; class Mammalia; order Rodentia; family Ctenomyidae; genus Ctenomys; species Ctenomys sociabilis. Next base: position 8,146 of record PVKA01014747.1, read on the forward strand.
GTGCAGTCTGGACTTGTACTGATCCTCCTGACTTCAGCCTCCCCAATGCTAGGATTACAGGCATGCACCGCCACACCAGGGCTCTGTCACTGGCTCAGCCTGCGCTGGGACCAGGGATTGAACCCAGCCTTTTCAGTTGTTATTCTTTCATTAGTGCGTATTTGTAGTCCATTTTAGTGTAAGTGCTGCTGAGGAGAGCGTATGTTTGTAAGCCACAATGATCACAGTCCTTGTGGAGAGTTGGTACCTGTGCGTAACGCACCTCAAGGGGCGGGATATAGCTCAAAGGCACAAGCACCAGCCTGGCAAGCCTAAGGTCCCAAGTTCAGCCCCACTCTCTATCCCTGCTTAAAAAATAGAAACAACCATCTCAGTTTTTTTTTTCATCTCATTCCTCTTTCCTCCCTCCTCCTCCATCTCTTGTTCTCCTTCCCTTTTACAAAATATCTATCTCCTTTCTTCCTTGTATCTTATTTTGCTCTTTATTTATGAGAAACTGTATGCTATTTAAACAAGTTTCTCCTTCTTTCTGGCACAGAAGTACTCCTCTGTGTATTAACTACCACACTTTTTTTATGAATTCACCTGTTGATGAACAGGTTATGTCCCGGCATTTAGCTATTGTGAACTGTGCTTCTATACTCTTTGGCATGAACATCTTGGTGTAACATGATGTGTTTCACTCTTTTGGGAAAATAACTAGCAGGAGAACATCTGCATCAAGGGTGATTTCTAGTTTAAATTTTGAAGAATCTTTATACTCATGACCATAATGCCTGTACTGGTTTATATTCCTAGAAACAAATACAGAAGTGTTTCACCCTATTATATGATTTGATTTCTTGATGGTAGCCATTCTTTCTGGAGTAAGATGGAATCTTAGTGTTGCTTGATTTGCATTTCTGTAATGGTCAGAGATGCTGAACAAGTTTCCACGTGTCTGTGAGTCACTTGTATTTCCTCTGAGAAGTGTCTGCTCTTTTCAGTTGGCCATTTAAAAACCTTGGGTTTCTTATTCTGAGGCATCTAATTTTTCTTGAATTTTTTATATAGTCTGGATATTAGTCTTCTGTCTAAAGAATAACTGGCAAAGTTTTTCCATCCTGTAAGTTGCCTCTTCACTCTGCTGGTGGTTTCTTTTGCAGCGCAGAAGTTCTTTAATTTGCTATGATCCCATTTGTTGACTCTGGATGTTATGTCCGGTACAGTTGGGGTTCTTTTTAGAATGTCCTTATACCTATGTCACCAAGAGTATCATCTGCTTTATCTTCCCATAGGTTAAGTCTTTCTGTTTTAACACCTTTTAGCCATTTTTATTTTAGTGTAGTACATGATTAGAGATGTGGGTTTACTTTCAATCTTATGCTTGTGGGTAGTCGGTTTCACTAGCATCATTTATTAAAGAAACTGTCCTTTCTCCAGTGTATGTTTTTGTTCCATTTGTTAAAGACAAGAAAGATGAATGTGTGTGTAAATTGCTTCTGCATCCTTTACTCTGTTCCATCGACTTACATGTGTGCCCTGTACCACATGGATTTTTTTTTGTACCAGCGCTCGAACTCAGGACCTTGCACTTGCCAGGCAGGTGATTATGCCACTGAGCTACTTCCCTGGGCTCTCTCATGGCTGCTTTTTTATCATTAGAACTTTGTGGTATAACTTGAAGTCAGGTATTACGATACCTGCTGCTTTGTTCTTATTACTCACGATTGTCTTTGCCCTTCTGGGTTCTCTTCGGGTTCCACATGAATTTTAAGACTGTTTTCTCTCATGCTTTGAGGAATGCTATTGGTATTTTGCTTTGGATGGTGTTAACTCTGAATAGCGGTTTTGAAGTATGGCCGTTTTGCCAATATTGGTTCTGCCTCTCCAGGAACAGAGGAAATCTTTCGATTTTCTGATATCTGCTTTGATCTTCCTTTGTACCTTTCACTTCCTTAGTCGGGTTAATTCCAAGTATTTAATTTTTATTGCTGCTATTGTTATTGTGAATGGGATTGTTTTCCTAATTTATTTTTCATTGAGTTTGTCATTTGTGTAGAGGGATGCTGTTGATTTTTGTACTTGTTTTGTATTCTGCTACATTCCTGTGCTTTTGGACTCTTGATACAAGTTTTTGGATCTTTTATATAGAAGATCATGCCAGGTACAAATAATGAAAATTTGACTTCTTTCCTGCCTATTCCTGTTGCTTTTATTTCTTTTTTCCAGCCTGATTGCTCTGGCTACTGCTTTGAAGACTATTTTGAGCAGGAGGAAGACAATGAATGGACAATTGTTCTCTGGTTCCTGATTTTAGAGGGAAGGTTCAGTTTCCCCAATTTAATATGATGCTAGCAGTAGGGTTTTCTATCACAATTCTTTCTCTCTCTCTCTCTCTCTTTTTTTTTTTTTGCAGAACTGGGGATTGAACTCAGGCCCTTGCACTTGCCAGGCAAGCGCTTATTCTACTGAGCCATCTCCCTGGCCAGCAGTAGGGTTTTCATGCATAACTTTTATTAGCTTGAGATAAAGTCTTTTTATATCTACTTTCTTTAGAGTTAGTATTATGAATGGATGTTAAATTTTGTCAAAGGCTTTTTATACATCTGTGTAGATAACTACATGTTCTTTGTTCTTGGTTCTGTATATGGGATATGCTATGTTTATTGATTTGTGTATATTGAA
>PVKA01014747.1:10912-51762 GCA_004027165.1 Ctenomys sociabilis
TTTTAAGATACCTTGACAAGATGGATTTGATAAATTAATACATTGCAAACTGTTTTCATAATGTTTTGATATCATATAAGGTGCATACATGATATTATACTTACAGACATTATTATACCATATGTCTCATCATTAAATAGAGTGTAGCTGTTTGCGTATCTTATTTTTTATACCTGGATTACTGTTGCTTCAATTTCATTGCCTATTATTGGATTACTCAGGTTTTTAAAATCTTTTTGGTTCAGTTTTGGTAATACATATGTATCCATTTCTCTTCAATTCTCCAATTCATCAGAGTGCAAGTTTGTGATACAGTTGGTAATAATCTTATCAACTTCTTCAGTGACCATTGTGACTTTACCTTTTCCATCTCTAATTGTATTGATTTGGATCTTTGTTTTCTTTTTTAAACTGCCTGAGGGTTTGTCTATTTTGCTTGTTCTTTCAATGAACCAGCTCCTTGATCCATTGTCCCTATGTGCTTTTTTGTCTTGATTTCACAGGTTTCTGTACTGATCTTTAAAGTTTCCTCCCTGTACTACTGTTCGATTTATGTTGCTTTTGTTTTTCTAGGATCCTGAAGTGTATCAAATTAATTCAAAATTAATTTGAATTGTTCTTTTTTTTTTTTCTATGAGGACAGTCATAGCTGCTGACATGCTGGTAGCAGTAGGGGGGGATATTGACTATGTTTTTGAAGGGCACTGGGCCCTGGAAATTCAGGAACATGTTCTAGGCTCAGACATCAGAGATGACAGGATTGGAGATTGTTTTCTTTTAGGGCTTGAAATACCTCATTGCAAGTTGTCTTTGATTTGACCATTTGTGCTGAGAAGTCTGCTGTAATTCTGATGGGGTTTCCTTTATAGCTGACCTGCTTTCTTTCTCCAGCCACTTGTAATATTCTTGTGCTAGAGTTGTAGAATCTTGATTATTATGTGCCTTAATGTAGATCTATTTTGGCCATAGCATTTTGAGCTCTGTACCTTTCATTTATTCGCATGTCAAATTCTTTATTGATGCTTGAGAAGTTTTCTGCCACAATTTCTGTGAATAATTTTTTTTTTAAATGTCTTTTGCACTGTCTCTGGCTTTCTCACTGGTTTCAATCCATACTATGTTGTTCTTCTTTGCTTCACCTTCTAACTATTGGATTGATTTTTTATGGCCTTTTGCTATTTTAAGATATCTTTCTTTTCATGGTCACTAGTTGAAATCCTGTATTGTAGACTCACATTCTATCCTTGCCTTTATTCAACCAGTTGAGTACACTTTTAATGGAGTTTTTAATTTCCTGGGCTTCTGTTTGTATCTCTTTCATGGATTCTGTTTCTTTCCTGTGTTGGGCTTTCATGCTTTCTGTTGTTTTTCTGAGCTCCTCTATTTTTAAAATCTGTGTCTGCTTTTGTGTCACTCATTTTTATTGTCATTTCTTTTTGCACCTTAGAGATTATGTTTTCTATAGTCTCTTCCTTTTGTTTTTTTCACTTCTGTTTCTATCATTTCAGAAAGTTCCAGTGGACGGCTTCCCATTTTCTCTATCTTATTGTGTACTGGGCTTGTCCTGGGTGGGCTGGGCAGGTGGGGTTGCATTTTTACTTCTGGATTCCATCAGTTTCTGTTTTCTGTGATAATGCGTGTAGGCTTCTTACAGGAGATGGCTTTCTCCCTAGTATGGAGGCTTCCCTAGGAAATGACAGTTCTACTGGGATATCTTCTAGATGGTGGTGGTTCTCTGTCTTTGTGTCTGTCCAAGGAAACTACCTTCCCTATGTGCTGAGGATGAGAGGTTGTTACCTATTTGACTCACCATTCAGTTCTGTGGCTATAATGATCCCATACAATTACTTTTCATACAGCAGAGGAAAACTGATTATAGGAAGGATTATATTCTTGCTAAAGAAGTGCAATTAGCAATAGCAATAGACTTGAGTGCAGCCTGTTATTGGCCAACTATGGTAGCTGTCAGACTGATACTTTTAACAATAGCAGCAAGTTCTACAATTATAAAACATGATCAAACATATACCAGCAACCTGTATGAAATGATTTGCCCTTTAGTGGAGTGATTTTTATCATGGTGGAAGAGAGATTAAGAAGGAAAGGGACAAGCTAGAGATATAAATGAGGTCCTACAGGAGGTGCAAGGCTGGGGGTCATAGAATGATCACCCAAGTTTTGTGAAACATGAAGACAGAAGAGAGAAAGAATGAAAGAGGAAGAAGAGGAGCATTGAAGTTAGCCAGGCAGAGAATAGACAATATTTATTCACATGGACATATCACTAAATGAGGCAGATATTATTAAATGAGGCACCACTCTCTTAGTGAAAGAGAAGTAGAAGACAAGTAGATGAAAACATAAAGGAAGGTAATAAATCTAAGTCATTAAAGAAAAAGAAAAGAGAGAGAGAGAAAAAAGAGACACAAAAGAGAAAACAGAAATAATCTTAAAAAATTAAACAAGACCAAATTAAACTAACTTTGAAAAAGACCTCAACTGGACATCAAAAGGAAAACCAATCAAACAAATATAAGAAAATAAGTGGCGTAAGATTCCGCTGGTATTTGCAGTTCTGTGGTGGGTCCAAGTCTGATCTCAGAAATGCGTTGTGTGCTTCAGTCAGTTTTGCAGTGGGAACTGTGCTAGGCATAGGGCCCCTGTTAGCCTCTGGATGTGGGGGCTGAGGATGGCATGTTGTTGCTGGATTTCTCCCCAGCCCTTTGATATGTATGTAATAATAAAAAAAAAAAGGAAAGAATGAGCCCTCCTCCCGCCCCCTTGCATTCTGCCTGTCCGTGTTCCCAAGCACAATGCTGGTTCATCTGACTAACCAATCATTGGTGTGTATTCCACACCCAGGTACGGGGGTAGGGTGGGGGTGGGGCTCCTGGGCATTCCAGCTGCATGCATCCTGCTCCTGATGCTACCTTGAGGGTTTCTCGCTGACTCACTGGGGGTCCCTGCCTGGGACAGTCAGGCCATATGTGTCCCACTGCCACCACTGCCTCTGCAATAAATTATTATTATTATTATTATTATTATTATTATTATTATTTTTGTCTTTTTGAGACAGGGTCTCACTATGCAGTTCAGGCTGGCCTTAGTCTCACTTTGTAGCTCAGGCTGGTCTTGAACTCACAACAATCCTCCTGCCTCAGCCTCCCAAGTGCTGGGATTACAGGCATGCGCCCCTGCAATAAATTATTATGTTCAATTTTGTTCAATTTTATTTTATTTTGAAGAGTAAAAAGAAATATTATACCCTATAAAATAAACTTAAAAAAGTAAAAAATGATAAGAAAAAAATTAAAGTTTCTTGAAATTATTTTTTAAAGAATACAAAATAGTAAAAAAAAGTAGAAATGATACAAAATGAGAGCTTATTTTGAAAATATTATTTGAAAAGTTGAGAAAAGTCATGTTTAGACATATGATTTAGTTACTTTCCTCTAATGTTAAAAAAGTAACCCTAGTATAATGACCAAATTCAGGAAATTAATAGGGGAGAAATCCTACTCCTTAAACTATAAATTCTGTTTGAATTCCATGGGTTTTTCCTCTTATGTTCGCATGCTGTTCCAGAAGACAATCCAGAATGCTACTGTTCCATCCCTGAATGTATTTGTTGTATCTCCTTAGACTTCCCCAAACAGTTGCAGTTGCTCAGTTTGTCCTTATCTTTTAGGATCTTCACACTTGGTCTTGCACAGTTGTCTTGTGGAATGACTCTCTAAATTAGTTTTATTAGTTTTCTTGGATTACTCAAGATCAAATGCTTTCTATTTAGAAGTAGATGGCGTATCTGGGGTCCAGTGTCTCTGTGAATCCTATTTCTGACAATGTTAACCTCAGTTGCTTGGTGTTGTGTGCTGTTATAATAACTATATAGTTGTTATATTTCTCTTTGCAAATTATAAGCATTGTTAGAGATACTTTGAAACCATATTAAGTACCTTCTATTAGTGCTTTTTTTTTTTCTATTTATGTGTGTGGTACCCAGCTCAGACTTGTAGTATTCCTCCTATTTTCAGCCTCCCAAGTGCTGAGATTACAGACCTGCACCACCATGCCCTGACTCATTTGTTGGGTCACTTGCTCATGGGGTGGAGCCCATGTGGCAAGTGGGACCAGGGATCAAACTCTGGTTCCTGCACTTGCCAAAGCAGACACTTAGTCTGCTGAGCTCTATCACCAGCTGGTTTTTGTGTGTGTGTGTGTGTGTGGTGGGGGTGTACTGGGGATTGAACTCAGGAGGCTGCGTTTGCCCGGTAGGCATATACACTGTTGAGCTATCTCCCTAGCCCTTAAGTACCTTCTATATATTCTTGCAATGATTAATACTGTGCTATGCACTTAATGCTATTTTTTGCAGTTATTTTTAATTAAAAAATGTATTTAGTACAGTATCTACAAGGTTTCACTACACAAACAAGACTTGTAGTGATCCTTCCTATTTTTTAGTCTCTCAAATCCTGGGATTATAGACATGCTACCATGCCCAATCTCAGTTGCCATCTCAGTGTGCCCTGGGGGTGGGGCCAGCATGGAAGGGCCAGGGATCGAACCCCTGGCCCCTGCATCTACCTGAGCAGGCACTTTAATCCATTGAGCTATCTGGCTGGCCAATGCTAAAGTTTTGTTTTCCACTTATTAATGTTTTTTTTCACTTATTAATTGGAATTTTTTAGTAAGAGAGAGCTGTTATTTTTTCTTCTAGTTTATAATCTTATATTTGTATCAGTATAGACTCCTGGATACTTATTTCATTCTGTAAGCTTTTATATGCTGCTTTATTTTAATTAATTAATTAATTAATTAATTTGTTTGGTGGAACCATGGATTGAACTCAGGCCCTTGTGCTTGCCAGGCAAGCTCTTATTCTACTGAGCCATCTCCTTGGTCCCTATATGCCGCTTTAATTTTTAAATTAGGAATAAAAGATTGTACCATATATGTGTAACAAATACATATCAACCAAAAAGAAAAATTGGGTGGAAAAAAGAAACACCTTTATTTTATGCATCTGCACTCAAAATACTGGCTGTAGAGTGCACCATGAATAGTTAAAGGCACTGTGGCAGAACTGGTCATTCACCAGCCTGTGTCATGCTTGGGACTAACGACATACAGGAACGATGAAGGGTACCTCATTTTACAACAGCGCTGTTAGTAGCACAGAGCCATCCAGAGATGCTGTGGAAACAGAGAATCCTACTGTGAATTGTGAATCAATAGATATCTTTATACTCAGCTAACAATACTCTTTGGAATTGCTGAAAAGAAAGTTTAAAACTGTATTATTCATTCTATAAAGAAATGCCAAATAAAACTCCTGGGAATGAAATAGTCATAGTGATGAGTCAGCATCTGGTCAGTGATGAGTCAGCACTTTGAAACTAGTAAAATATCAAAGCCCTGTGGGAATCTATGTCGCCTGATGTGGTCACAATGATGGAAAAATGGAACAGGAAATTTGTCAAGGTACACATATAAAGGATAATTGCCTCCTCACAAGTACAATTTAAACCTGCCAAGCTATCCAGACAAGTTGTAAGAAAGACATTAATTGGGAAATAGCGGTAAATACTCCTACTTCAACTTCTATGACCAGTTTCTCATTGGTGGTGGCAGCTAAGAATGTGAAGCAGCTGCTGAAAGCCTTGATCAGGAGCTGTCAGTTTCCATTTTGAGCATAAAGTCTACTTTGAAATAAGTGTGGTCACAGAAGCAACCTTCTCTTTAAAAATGTAGGTTGATCAAGCAATGGCCGTGACTCATCCACATGGCTGACACAAAGGATCTACAGACTGTGGGACAGGGCTTCAGGGTATATCCTGAGGGGATTTGACTGACCTTGTCAGATACAAAAGTTACATTTCTTGTTATATAGGTCTTGCTTTATCTTTGTCTTAACCATCCAGCAGAAAAGTATAAAAATGGAGTTATAAAAAGTAAAGCCATATTAATATGCTGAGCTGTAAAAGGCTCAAGTCAACAACTTCTGACATTGCCAGTCCTGTGGATAACCCACTACTATTTTGGACTACTGGACTATATTGGATTATTTTGCTGAATTCACACACCTACAATATTTAAATTACAATGGAATCCATCTCTGACAAAACTAAAAGTGGATACAAATGAAGGACCATTTTGTATCTGTATATACAAAATAATTAGGATAGATATATAGCTACTGTACTGTCTCTTAATTCAATGAGAAGAAAGATTTGTACAAACCATGTTCAGATGGGATATCATGTCTGCATCTTGTACTATGAATAATCATTATGAAGAGAATATGCAATGTATTAATTATTGAAACTGACCTACTAATCAGTTTTGAAACTGTCTCATTGCTATTTGTTTCTCATTAAGATTAAAAAAAAGTCTGAAAGTCAAAGATAAAAAAATGTAGGTTGAAGGGAAGGTAGGGAAGTGGGAAAAAAATCAAGTATGTCATGTGCAGGTACAAATTCTCTATGAAGAAGGTGATCATTATATATATATATCTAAAATGTACCAATAAAATCTGATTGAAGAAAAAATAAAATTAAAATGAAAAAATAAATTATTACCTTTGGATTATATTTTTCATCTTTTGAAGATGAAACTAGCCCATTCTTGTAATTAAAATTACTGAGTCAAGGGTACACATATTTAAATTTTTAATAGCTCCTGCTAAATTACTTCTCAAAACACATTGATTCACATATCCATCCACTCGGTGAGAGACCATTTCCTCACATCACTGCCTCCTGTCTCTTTAATTTGTGCCTTCCTGATGGGAGGACACTGAATCTCATCTACAGCTTTGATTTGCATAAAGCTAATCACTAGTGTGATTATTATAACTACTTAAATTTATTAAGCATTTGTGTTTCTATCCAGTAAAATACTTTTCATTTCTACTGCTTGTTTTTGTAGGATTATTTGCATTTTCCTATGCATTAGTAGGAATTTTCACCAAAACATTGGATATTGAATGTTTTGATTTTGTGTGTGTGTGTGTGTGTGTGTGTGTGTGTGTGTGTGTGTGTTTTGCAGAACTGGGGATTAACTCAGGCCCTCATGCTTGCCAGGGAAGTGCTTATTCCACTGAGCCATCTCTCTGGCCCCTTGAATGTTTTGTTAGATGTGTTGCAAATAATTTCTCCTAGCTTGTCTTTTTAATTTTTCATAGTGTGTTTTTCCTAAGCTTTATCCAAAATTCTGAAATACTGATAGCACTAAATTTTTATATCTTTCCTGTTATGCATTTTACTTCTTGCATGGGTGGACTACCAGGGAAAAGCTATGAGTTCTGTCATTTAAGTTTTGGTCCAGGCATTTCAAACTATGAGCATCTAACCCATGGTTCTTTCTTGGATGTTGCTTTATGGGCTAAGACTTTTTATTGTTTTAGCACAGCTACCACTGACCTGCATAATTGTAGTCATATATTTTAAACTAAGGTAATTATATCTTTAGGTGGTTCTACATAGCTTGATTTCTGTGTCTTAATTCTGGTAATTATTCTTTTTATTTCTGTCATTTTTGTTGAGGAGCTTTGGGGTTATTTTTGTTGATTTAACCATCGTTCTCTTTTTTTCCTTCTCTCTTTCTTTCTTTTTCTTTTTTGTGGAACCAGGGATTGAACTCAGGCCCTTGTGCTTGCCAGGGAAGTGCTTACTCTATTGAGCCATCTCCATGGCTAGGTATTAGGAACTGAACTCAGGACCTTGCACTTGCCAGGCAAGAACTTATTCCACTGAGCTATCTCCCCCCCCCCACCATCATTTTCTAATGAAGCAGATCAAGATGCTAAGTAGCATGCTGATCTTACCTTTTTTTTTTCTTTTTGGAGGAACTAGGGATTGAACTCAGGCCCTTGTGTTTGCCAGGGAAGCGCTTACTCTACTGAGCCATCTCCCCGGCCCCTGGTCTTATCTTAAAGCCTGAGATTTCACAAAGATCAGCTTCAGCTCACAGTGATGGGTCAGCTCACAAAGAACAAGTCTTAGACCTGGCTTGGGCTGCTTGGAGAGGAGTAGGTCTTTGAAGATCGCTAAGCACATCATGCCACCTCCACTGGTGAGGGTCACAGTGCAGATGCTACCCCAGGAATTTTCTGGACATCTACTCAAGTTTTCTAGGGTTTAAATAGCCCTGTGTTGGCCTATGTTGTTCACAGTACCCAGGTTGTTTCCAGGGGCATCTTACACCAGATTGCTAGCTTTGTTTGTAGGTGTATCTGCTGTAGCACTGGTTCTCTTTGGAGCCCAGTGGATTGTGAGCATTCACAGGCAGCCCTGGATTTGCATTAGGGAGTTACAGATTCCAAGTCTCATTCTATACTAATTTGATTCTGTGTAGTTGAAACATTTGAAGGCCATACACCCTTTATTACATGATACCTCTTTTATTAGATTGTCAGTGCAGTTCTGTGAATAATGTATTATACATTGGGCACCTATAACAAATTCTAGAGATTCTCATGATGGCAAATGATCAAGTGCTTGATTTGGTTTGACATTTCCTCAACTTAATGAGACAATGAGCATGCTAAGTGAGTAAATGAGCGTGACTCATTACCAAACAAATGTACACGATAGTATCTCAGAGTTTGAACACTAGAATCTGGACTAAGTGTTCTTTCGAAATCATATCCATGTGTATGTAAGCAATTTGGCTGTGTGAGTGCTGTTAGAATTTAGTCCACAAGGGGGGGGGGAAGAGAGCCGAATCCTAACCACTGCACCACCAGGGAACGTCACACGGGGGCCTGCCAGTTAGCTCAGTTGTTTAAGCCTCTGCTCATGCAAACACAGTCAGGCTCAGGATACTGCAGTTTGATCCCCAGCTCCACCAGTCTTACCAGACCTGTTCTTAAGGCAGCCTGAGCCACCAAAAAAAAAAAAAAAAAAAAAAAGAATTTAATCCGTGCTTAATGATGTACATCACTGTTATTGCTTTACCTAATGATAAAACACAATAGAAATGATCTAGCAACCTGGTTAGGTTAACATAGAAAAACTCTTGTCTTTACACTTTTTGTAATAATCAATACTGATAGTTTTCTAAAGCAAATGTGAAAGCCATGGGCCATTGGCAGCAGATAAGCTTTCTTCTCTTCAGTCATCAACCACAATGATGCTGTTCTCACCTTCGCTCCTTGCTGTGATTTAGATATAGTTTGACTGTGTCTCCCACAGGTGCACGTGTTGGAAACTTTCCTCAGTTGGTGATGCTGGGAGATACCAGGACTGTCAGCCTCATGGGAGGCAGAGTTTTAGAGGTCTGAACTTAATTCTAATCTCATACTTTCTCCTAAGGGACAGGTAAATCACAAGATAAAAGTAATAGGACTAGGACCTCAACAGCAAAGGACCATACTTTTCTGAGACCAGAGAAGGTGGGGATGGAAGACAGGACAGCTTTGGCAAAGACACTCCCAGATCCTTATTCCTTAGCCTGCCTATAGCAGTCTATATTTCCTCTTCCAGGAGGTGGAGTCCCTGTTGTGTGGGTACCTTGCACTTTCAGTCTTAACTCCAGAGTAACACGGCAGGAGGGCTGAGGTCTGGGGAAGTCCCTTGGTCTCCCCATGTTTGAGAAACCCATGATCTGTCATTTCCTCTATTTCCTTGTGGTTGACCTTGTGGACTTAGCCCAGCCCTTATTTCTCAGGGATCCTAGACAAGTTATACTCATTTGAGATTTCTTCATGAGAAACTTCTTGGATATCTTGGCAGGAATAATTGGAATTCTTAAAATGTTGAACATTGATCATACCCTGCCCAAGAAACTGGAACCTCCCTCTGCTCATCCAGATAAATAACCCAGGCTCTGTCAGAGCCCATTATTGCTCTCAGAGGCTGATAGAACTGTGATTGAGTGCAGTGGACTTTCAATTAAGATCCTTTCTTGCCAGGTAAAGCCCATAGCTGTGAGATCCTTCTGGCCCTGGAGTCTTCTGTGCTTTGGGGATGAGCCAAAAGGTAGAGCCATGGTAGGATGACTGTGGACTTCTTCCTATGTGGGACTTGTTGTCTGTCATGGTGGAGGGGCTGGGATTTGGAAGAACCTGCCTGGAATAGACAATTCCTTTCTCCTGGATAGAAGCAGACACAAAAAAGGGGAGGAGCCTTTGGCAGGAGGACACACTGGCAACAGGGCTTGGAATTTTTGAGGTCAAATGTCATGCTTGGCAATGTGACTTCTAGGGAGACAACATTCTTGGCTGGATCTCTGGGTGGGGGAAAATTCTGACCATTGTCCCATCACTGAGACTTCTATGAAGTTTTATCCTGGGTGATAGCTTCTGGCTAAGGGTTTGTGTCATGTCAGGCATCTTAGCTCCCTGTCTCAAATAAGAAGTTGAGGAACCAGTGTCCTAGGAAAATGTTCAAAATGTCACTTGAGGCTCATCTCTTCTTTGTTCCCATAGGTGCTGAGACAAACCCACTATGAAATCCCCCAACAAAGTTACCATTCAAGGTAATGTTGTGGTAGAGCTCTGGTGGCCTCAGTCACTGGCAGTCATGTCTGTGTCCTCTAGGTGCCCTGGCATTCTCTGCCCCTTCCTGTGCATGGCTCTAAGTGCCTGGTGATGTCCACTGCCACTGGGCCATGGGATTCCAGAGGGTGGGGACTGTTGTTCATTCACTATTCCAGCTCCATTGCCCAGGATTGTTCTAAGCACAGAGCAGGTCCAAAAGAGAACAGGTTGGCTTTGACATACATATGCTGTGGGACCACTCGTTCCCCTACTCACTAATTATCCTTGATAGATAGTTTTCTCTCTTACATCATTTATTGACCTTGGTAGCCTTTGCTGCTCCTCAGCAGAGTCAATAGCTTCACTGGAAAGAAAGGCTGGGCTGAAGGGTTCTGAGGTCTTCCATATGGAAGGGCCAAGGTTAGATGACCTTTCTCCTGAATGAAGCAATGCTGGCCTTTGTATTTTTTCATTATTTGTTTCTCTTCAAACAGCAAGAAGTTCCCCACAGCTTGGAAATATCTCTGATCTGGATCAGCAGGTGTGGATCTTTCAGGGTCAGTCCATTGTGACAGTCCCACGGAGCAGTAGTGTGACATCAGGTGGGTCCTCCTGCCATGTGTATCCCACACCTCACACTGGGAGTGGCCTTTTGTTAAAGCATGAGTACAAATGCTTGATTGCACTTATAGTAATGTATATTTCAGAATAGCTAGAAGAGCAGTTTTTGCTCTCACCTCAAAGAAATGATAAATGTATGAGGTAATAGCCTAAGTTGATCAAAACCCCTAGATTTCAATGGGATATACCTAGAAGGGATCTAATTTTAGCTTGTTGGGAGGAAATGTCACTGGAAAGGTTAGTTCTTTTCTTTTTTTAATGTATTTGGTACAGGGTCTCATTCTTATAGTAGGGGCTTAGCTTGTTCCATTTGACCTTAATATATCGTAAAAATAAGAGACGTGTGAGTAGCCCAGGAAGACAAATTTCAAAATCACAATAGGCCGAACTTGCTAATGTACAGAGTTCTCCAAGGATCAGAGATGCTGCTGGGAGTAGAAGCCTCCCTTTTCCAGGTGTTTAAGCACAGGGGTGAAAATGTCGGGGGCAGAGCCTGCCATTTGCTTACTCCCCATTTACTAAGGCACTTATTCCTAAGGGATGGATGGATGGACATGGTTGTTGGTCATTTGGTGGGTCTGGCCAGGAAGAACTGTACTCTTCAGCATCTTCTAGCCCCACCTGATAGCTACTACTTTCTTGATTTCAGAAGGAAACTGACATGTTTTTCTGTTTTTATCTCTCTAGCCACTATTGCTATCTTGACATGCAAGTATCCAGAGTCCCTTGAGAAAGACAAAGGAATTCCCATTTACCTGGGAATCCAGAATCCAGACATGTGTCTATGTTGTGAGGACACTGGAGGACAACCCACACTGCTGCTCAAGGTCAGCGATGAAGAAAAATTACATATATATATATATTTACATATATTATATTTACATATATACACATATATTTGCATATATTACATATATACATATTTTAGAACAAGGTCTCACTACATAGTGATCCAAGAGCTGGGCTTACAGGCATGCACCAGCACACCCAGTCTTGGTCATCCTGTCAGTATGCCCCAGGGGCAAGGCCAGTATGGCAGGCCTGGGGATTGAACCCCCAGCTGCTGCTGTGTCTGCCTAAGCAGGCACTTTAACCTGCTGAGCTATTTGGTAGGTCCAGAAAAATAATATTTTAAAAAAAAATCAAATTTTGTTTACAAAAATTTTATTTGGTACAAGATTGAGCATTATAATGGAAAAAGAAATATTATCATTTTCCTAAGCATATTTTTTCTTAGATCCTCTTGAGTAATATGTGTCCATGAGACTTTCATTTATCCTGCCCTTCACTGGTTGGGGACACCCCTCTTCCTTATATCTTGAGATGTTCTCAGTCACGGTTTCCTCAATACATTCTGTACATAATTCTGCCATGTCTTTCCTTTTGGGATTCCTACTCATCGGTCACTGGAACTCCTGGATTTCACTTGAGTGTCTCTCCCATTGAACTTGCCATGCTTTTTTCCCCTTCCCTGTTTAGTGTGTGTGTGTGTGTGTGTGTGTGTGTGTGTGTGTGTGTGTTGCATTTTAGAAAAAAATTACTGGTTCAATCACATATTTAATGATAACATTTTCAGTTTTGTCTTCTAAATCACCCAATAGCATTTTTTAGAAGTCAACTTTTACTTTTTTATTTCCTGAGCTCTGTGGTTGATTTTATATAGATGTATATCACTATATAAAATATAGGTACATATATAACTCTGTGTGTGTGTGTGTATATATATATATATATATATATATATATATATATATATATATGTTATTCCATTAACTTAACTTTAGGTCACGTAATTTAACTTAGCTCAGTCTAGTTCAGCTCATCACATGTGTGCATACGTAAATGGCTTCATACATGTTTCTCAGATGTATCCGGGCATAGATGGCACAAAGCCCTTAACCTCACTGGCTTGGATTCTAGTGGGAGGAGACAAATAGCTGATGTCTACACACTAAACACATTAGCAGATAAATCCTGTGGTGTGCTAAAACATTTGTGTCTTTTTGAAGGGAAGAATCAGAGCAAAATTAAGAAGCTGAAGTGCCAGAAGCAGAGGTGGACTCGGGCTGCAGTGATGAAAAACACAGCAGGCATCACTATGACAGTGAAATCTTGGCAAAGAGAAGGAGGCAGGAAAATTAGTGAGCAGGGCATCTAGTGAGGGCAAGACCCAGGGTCAGGAAAGGCAGCTGTGTGGGAGTGAAATGAAGAGGGAGGAGTTCAGAGAGAAAGAAACAGACCTGGAAGGGCATGTCACCTTTCTAAGGACTTAGCCTTGTGGTCTCGGAGAAATGATGTCAACAAAGAGTGACACGAATGGACTTTGGCCTGAAAAGGATCCCACTGGCTTCCAGTGGATCATAGAGTGTGGGGGAAGGGTAACATTCTTTTGGGAGGCTTCGGATTGAGCTAGGGCCAGGTGATAGCAATGGAGGTAGAGAGTGGCAGGTATAATTTTGGAAATATTGTAAGTGCAGGTGACAGGATTTGTTGGCAGAGTGAATGTGATCCATAGGAGGAGAACTGAGACTTACATGCCCTGTTACGTCAGCTTTATGCTGTGATTCTGTCCTCAGGACTGAGACTGGCAATGTGTGGGTCACTGAGGACCTGGATGAAGACAATGTCAGCACGGTAGTGAGGGTGAATGTCTAGAGTAGTCTGAAAAGAAGAATTGCAAGGAAGAAACCAGACAGCAAACACAAGTAGTTATAGTGAACAGCTTCACACAAAGGGGAACTGGTCATGCTGCCATGGAATATGCTACATAGCAAAGTTTTAGTCAGCGATGAACTACATGTAGGGTCATGGTTGGCTAAGACTCTATCATCTAGTGACATCACAGCTGGCTTAGTTTGTGTAAGCACATTCTAGAATGTTGTCACAATGATGAAATTGCCTAGTGACACTTTTCTCAGAATGCATCCCCGTCATTAAGTGACACGGGACTATGTTTTTAAAATGATAGAAAGAAAATCAAACCTGCTCACAGGAATGACTGAGTAGAGAAACAAACTGATGGAGAACAAGAGAGCGGGGAGAATGGCGAGAAGAACGGATGCCCTGGAGCTGGTGGTTGTCGGTGTTTTCCAACCACTCAGCCCAGCTCGGGGAAGGAGGTACCAGGGTAGGGTGGTTTGTGGGAGCTTTCTTTCATGTGCTCACTTTCTCAGTGAGCCAGGAGTAGAAAGAAATCAAGCTGGTGGAAGAGTTAGGGAGTTTGAAACGAGGAGGCATTTATTAAACAACCAGCAAATCTCTGTTGAGCAGAATGCCAGGGGCTCTTCTGCATGCTGAGAAATACAGAGATGTGTGATTCTGGTGATAATTGTATGATGGATGGGTAAACATGCTACATTTAGAGAGTAGTGGTGACATCTGACAATAATTATATGGTTGAAAGATAAGTACAGCACATTCAGTGATGTAAAAATAATATAGAGTATAATAATACAGAAAATAACTGGGGACTGAGGTAGTGATGAGTGAGAGGTTGGATTTGATGACTCTGGTGAGAACATTCAGTGAAGTTTTCTCTGAGGGACAGATGTCTGAGATAATTCCCCGAGTTACAGGGCAGAGCCAACTTGGGCAGGTGCGCAGAGGGCTGGAGCGTCCTGGTGGGCCAAGTGCTGGGCGGGAGCATGTATCTGTTGGGGGCGGGGTAGAGGACAGCTGCAGCAGGAGCAGAAGCAGCATTTAGACAGTGGTAAGAAGAGCATGAGGTAGGCAAGAGCTGGGTGGCACAGACCCTGAAGGTCTTGTTAGAGAGTTTGGATTTCACGGTAATTACAACAGAATCCTGTGGAAGAAGAAATCCTTCACTCAGCATGAAATGCTGAATTATACAGATCACTCCTTTCTCTCTTGAGTTCTTATATATAGGTGATTTACTTAAAAATTAATTTGACTAAGTATACAATATATGCATATACAAATATATTTACACTCATCATACATCTATATATATGAAACACTTTTATTCCTTTATTTTGTCACTGTGAGTGCAAATTCTTTGCTTTGCTGGACACTTTTATGTCTACTTCATGATGTTTGTCTTTCTCACACATTCTGCAATTGTTCTGAAACAGAAACTTCTAACCTAGCCATCCTTGCTGAAACAGTTGCCCTTCCAGGGTGATGGCTGTCAGGGTCCCTCTTTGTTAAGGAAAGCCCTCGGCTACGTATGCAAATTTGCATCTTAGTCTTCAGGGATTCCTTCAGCCCACTGTGTGGGAAGAGGACCAATTCTTTGTTCAAAGGCAACTGCTTGTTCATTTACCTACTCTTTTATCCTTCAAATGACCTCGTGTCCCTTGTTTCCTTTCTACAACAAACTTAGGACTGGAGGGCAGGGTGGGGAAAATGAGATTTTATGTGCTTGCTCTGATGTTCCTTTGTGACACATGTTTCTCGTCCAGCTAACATGAGTAAGTTTTTCATGAACTCTAGTATGTCCATTGGATGTCTGCACATAACGTGAAATCTTGAAGAGTGTACATATCTCCCATGACTATCCTCTCTCATATTTCAGGAGCAGAATATTTTGGATCTGTATCGCCAACCTGAGCCCGTGAAGCCCTTCCTTTTCTACCACTTCCGTACAGGGACGACCTCGACCTTTGAGTCTGTCGCCTTTCCTGGCTGGTTCATCGCCTCTTCCAACAAAGATGACCCCATCTTCCTTACCTCAGACCAGGGAAAATCACACAACACAAACTTTAATTTATATGTGGAGCCTTGAACTCTGCTTGGAGATGGTAGTTTGGTTCTCAAAGTTCCAAAGTCCCAGCATGTTTCCCTCTGTATGATCAGTGCCATCTTCAGACCAGAGCGGAGAGTTGAGAGGGATGCTGTCACCATTTCATGTTCTGGATGAAGAAGCAATGGCTTTGCGACCCCTGAAGGCCAGAGTGTGCACCCCAGTGGGGTTGGCCAGTTGTGTTGTTCTCCACTCCAGCAGAAGCTGTGCAGCCCACAGGACAGCATACATGTGAAACAGCACCCTGCACTGTGGTGAATGAAGCCGTAGGAGGCCATCTGAGTAACAACACCCTTATTTTCAGGTGACTTGTCTTGTACACGCTCACTATACCAAATATTATCATGTTTGAGTTGTGTGAAATCCAGGCTGACATTCAACGAAAACATGGTTCCTTTGGACCTTTAGAAGCTGGTACTGTATAGGGCTGATTCTATCAAGATGGGGACTTTTGGAATCTGGGAAGAACTACCAAGTGTAAAGTGACTAGAGCTACTCTAACTATACTGAAGTGGATATCTGTCTGTGAAAGCCAGACTGGTAGACCCTGCTTGTTAACCCACAAATGAATGGGCATGGGGTTAGGGATACTGCTTTTTCTCTTCATCCTCTGAGATCAAAGGATTATGATAAAGAGTATGTGGCAATAAAATACTAACTTTTGTTGTTTAGATTTTTAAGAGAAGTTTTAAGATTCTCGACAAGATGGTGCATGCTTATGCTTAAAAGTAATCTTTCCTGTCCTTGTCCTGTTTCTTTCTGTGAAGAGGCTTCTCAGCTTTGCCCCTTCTCACTCCTGTTTTCCTCAATATGTGTCTAGATATGAGGTTTTGATTTCATTTCAAGAAGCCCCAATTTTAGGCAGGATTTTCTTCTACTAAATAGATGTCATTTGGAAATTCATTGGATAAAAGGTATGATGCTCTTCATCTGTGTGTTGAAAATTAATAATAGGCTCTGAGCAAAGGAGTTACTCTTAGGCGGTAACTTCCTGGTAGACAGTGTTCTAACATAGTCTAACCCTCTTTCAGGATTTGGATAATTTTAATTAGTGGCATCACCACTTTCAGCCTTTTTGTTGTATGTGAGAAGAAAGAGAGGTACATGGAGTAGATGAGACCTTCTGGGGGAGGGCACTAACATTTAGTAGTAGAGCCAGATATAATGGCACTCTTGATCTTTGGTCTTTAAATTTCCATCTGTTGGAGAATGGTAGTGCATGCCTGTAATCCCAGCTCTGGGGAGGTTAAAAACAGGAGGATCACTATGAGTCTGAGCTGCATAGTGTGACCCTGTACCAAGTACATAAATTTAAAAAAACCTGTCGTTTTGATGCTATGAAACACTGTGTGAGAAATCAGTGACATCCTCCTCAGCAAGACAGTCTAGCAAGTCACAGCCATCTCACTTCCAGCTCCGGGACTGTCCTTACTTTGTGGGGTGTCAGCAGATGACCCACCAAAAGTGGAATGCTACCTCTGGCCAACCAACCATCAATGCATTATAACATCAGTGCTGAAATGTATTAATTGCACACAGTGATGCCCAAAGTTGAAATTTCAGAATCACTTGGTGTGCATCTAAGATCCCAGGGACTCCATACTTAATAAATTAAATCACTCTTTCTTAGAAGTTGCAGTTTATTTGGGTTAGTTTTAGGGTGAGGTTTAATAATCAATAATTTGCCAATGATCCTACAGAATACTGATTGAGGAAGAAAACACAGGAAATAAAGGAACTCATTAATTACACTTGAGGTAGTCCATGTATTTTCTATACAAATAAGGGGATGTTAATAAATGTATGTACTTCTTGGTTATTTTGTTGATAGATCTACTTCTCTAAGGTTTTTCTCTGTTGAGTGATTTGTTCCAGTCAATTGAACAAAATGATTTGTATAAAAAGTATTAAATTCCTCAAATATAATATAATATTCCTAAGTTAGAAAGAGCTCAAGTTTCCATTGACCAGTGCACAGACACAAAAGTCATGTATCTTTGATACTATTAACCAGTACAAAGAAATTAACTACTGATGTTGGAGGTAGCTGAGTTAGATAAAAATACAGGCAGGTGTATAGAGCTGGGCCCTCGGAGGAGCCAGTGCAGAAGACGAGGAGTTTGCAAATGGAGAGACAGGCACCTCTGCTGGGGGTCATACCGCAAGACAAAGAAGAAAACAAATGCACCTACATACTTCCCTAAAGATGGACATCAGGGGCTGATTTTCTAAATAGGTATCACTCACTTGAAAAAGCCAGGCACAGTCACTAACCTGATCCCCTAGAGGAAAAGGGTACATGTGCACTTGCTACATAATTCGCTTCCCCATTTGATCCCGACTTAATCAATTTTACTTCAACAATTGTGCTCACAGTCTTATTGGTTGGCCATAGTTTTGTCCCACCTCATGTCCACCTAGTGAGTGTCCATGTTTCCCACCTTGGACCCACCTCACCTTGTCGATTTGCTCTATAAAAATCCCAAGAAAAGGTGAGGTTCTTGGCAACCTGCTTGGGTTCCCTTCTGTCTGGAAGCTTTCTTTTCCTCAATAACTATATTTTGCTCCTAACCTCCACTGTTCATAAAATTCATTTTTCAATTTCAGAGAACACCAACTCATGCCAGTTATCTTTCAGGTGGCAAGTTTCTTCCACCTCTATCAGTGACAGAAATTATACAAAAGGAATGTTAAACACATGGTTCAGGATTCCAGACACAGAGTAGACATTGTATGAGTTCACTCATAAGAGGTTCAAGAACGGGAAAAAATATGGGGGCCAGGGAGATAGCTCAGTAGAATAAGTGCTTGCATGGCAATTGTGAGGCCCTGAGTTCAATCCCTGGTACTACAAAAGAATGGGCAAAAATAATCCTTGCTGATAGGAATCAAAGTAGTGATTGCTTTGGAAAGGAAAGAATGAGCTTTCTTAAGCTGTCACCTAAAATGAGTGACATTCAAAGGTTAAAAGTCTACAATGGCTTTCCACTCTGTAGGCAGCATAGTAAGCCAGACATCATTGAAAGAATGCTTTCTACTTTGTGAAGTAAAAAGATTCTACAGATTCCCACTGTAGAATTCCAAGCCAAGACAATCTTTTAATTATGAATAGAATAAAACAATTTCAGAGAAGGAAAGATTATTTATTGGAGACGTGACTATAGAATGTGCTCTGCTCAAATAAATTATTGGAGACATGGC
Organism: Ctenomys sociabilis; assembly: GCA_004027165.1. Classification (NCBI taxonomy): domain Eukaryota; kingdom Metazoa; phylum Chordata; class Mammalia; order Rodentia; family Ctenomyidae; genus Ctenomys; species Ctenomys sociabilis. The sequence continues at coordinate 29,980 of PVKA01014747.1, forward strand.
TATAGAATGTGCTCTACTCAAATAAGAAATTAAGATAAAAATATGGACTCCCCAAAGCACAGCATCTTCCCCAGAGAAAAGCAGTATAAACCTGAAGGATGGAGGGAGGTTCTAGCAGGCAGACAGGCAGAGTGAAGAACTTGAAGGTCCTGAAGGACAGACAAGCCCAGCAGACGGCTTGTTTTTGTGTTTGAGTGAATTGGGAAGAGGTTCTGATAGCAGGGAAAATCCATGGGATAATAAACTCATGGAAAAAATGAGGAAAAATAAAACAAAGATTGTGGAAGACTTCAGGGAGGGCATCCCTGAAAGAAGACCATTTGCCTCCATTGTGATTTACTTTTGCCCTACATGTCCTAGTGTACTGAAATGTACAGAGCTGGCTAGGAAAACGCTCGACTCTGAACTTGCTTTATACAATGTAAATGGGTGCAGCTGTGGTGCTGATGTGCAGCCTCTGAAGCAATGTGCTGGATCAGTGATGACCCATCTATGGCTTCTTACTAAGTGAGAGCTAGGCTGAGCGATGTCATGCTGGCTGGGTTGAGCCTCAAGAAAGAGGTAGTGAGGTCTCAGGGGTTCAAAGGCTGGGCATCAGAGCTGAAGGAGCTGACTTCAAACACAAGATACTTCCTCAATCTGTGTTACGCAGATTCCTCCAAACACAGAAGCTACCTATTACCTGAATCCCATACTGTTCCTGCAGACCTCCATCAGCATATTGAAGCGCTGCACTGTGACTCCTGCTTAGCCCAGCTCACATCACTCATGCGCCTCCTACTGTTCTCACAGTCACTCAACCCCAAGCTATTCTCCTTTCATGAACTGACAAAACCTGAGTTTGGCCCTGGGTTGTGGTCTTTGTTCCACTTGGCCTTTTCTCTGACTGTACTTACAGATATGTCTTTGTGTCTTTATTCTTGCTGTGGATTTCTTTGGAAATGATAGATTGAAATTTACTTGCCGGAATTCCAGTAGTGTTCTCTAGGAGTATAATTTATAAACTCCTCTGGACCTTGAAAAGAAATTACCTACACCTATTTATAGGTAAGAAAAGAATGCCTAAGCCCCACTTACAAGTAAACAAAATGCTAAGGCTCATTTATAAATAAAAAGAACATGACCCAGGCTTGTTGAACTTTGAAGAAAAATATTAATCTGGGTTTTGGGCCTGAAGCTATCAGTTTTATTAAAAGCACATTTTTAAAATTAGGAGATTTTTGGTGTCTCCTCTCTGCCTATCATTATTTTCTGTATTCTATGTCATCCAACCCTCTGTAACTTTGATCTGTTTTCTTAAGGAAGGCACAGGGGCCAGAGGTCCATCTTCTTAGAAGGGCTTCAGACTATGAAGGGGCATTGAGCCTGCTCAGCCAGCAACCAAAACTATGTCCTGACTTATCTAAAGGAAACATAGGATTAGCAAGTTCCATAGTTTGAAGAACCATCATTTGTTCAATAGTTGGCAAAAGGGACAAAGGCATACAAGATCTTAGCCCAAAACAGCATTCCATCAGGCAGCATAAAAGAATTCCTATGCAAACTATTATAGTTGAAAAAAAAACAAAAAACAAAAAACTCTTTTTTTCTCATCAGGTTGTTCCAGACAATATCAGGCAGCCACAGAAGCTTAGAGAGGAGACTGACATGGCATCGATTTGTGAATGTAGATCTTGTAAGGCAGAAGGCGCATGTGTGGAGCTGTCAGGAACCTACATACAAAGCTCTGTTTTGATAATAGCACACATTACACCTTGTGCTGCAGTTAAAATATCTAGGCCCATTTTTTTTTGTTTTTTTAATTTAGTACACGTTTTACAGGGTCTCACCACAGACTGGACTCGTTGTTATCCTCCTATTTTTAGCCTCCCAAGTACTGGGATTACAGGGGAGTGCCACCATGCCCAGTCTCAGAAATGCACTTTTTTTTTTTTTTTTTTTAATGGAACTGGAGATTGAACTCAGGCCCTTGCGCTTGCCAGGGAAGCACTCATTCTACTAAGCCATCCCCTCAGCCCCACCATGCCCAGTCCTGGTCGCCATCTCAGGGCGCCTCAGGGTTGGGGCCAGCACGGATCGCTGGGGACCAAGTAGGCCCATGCAATTTTGTAAAATAGGTTTTTTCATTTTTACTTCAGAACTAAGTCATTGAATTCCCTCTGTCCTGTCATTTGGAACACTGAATATTCGGCAGAAAATCACCCAAAACCCTAATATGTGTATGGTGTCTCCAAGATCCATTTAGGGAGGAAAGATGGAGGCAAAGTGATCATACTGATGAAAAAGTTACCTGGTTCCTTGATGCTGCAAGAAGGGGGTGGGTAGTATGTTGGTCTAAAGTTTTAAACCAGTACCTCTATATGCCCAGGTAACCTAATGTAGATGTTCCCATGCAGCTGGAGGCAACTATGTCTGTAGATCTCTTCTAACAGAGAGATTAAGCACTGACTATGGCTGGTTATTTTATCCCAGTGCCTGTTTTTTTTAGCCGGTAGTGAACAAATCAGTATCTCTTAACACAATAGTATGACTAGAGCTCAGCATAGGAATTCATCCCTTCTGTTGGATGGCATCGCTCTGTTTATCCTAAGTATTGTTTTTTGTTCCCAGAAAATCTGACTGAGTTGTCTTGTAGTAAATATCAGTCAGATACGCTCATCTCAAATCTGGGAATATTTACCAATGAATCTGTGGTTATCATCTTTTTCCACAGAGGTTTTAGGAATCTGAGATAGTCAAGATTTGTGTAGTACCACATTTGATTATTATTTGTTTTGGCAAGAGAAAAATTATCTCATGGCCCTTTTAATGAAGGGTTTCACTTCCAGGACCTCTAGAGACATTAGGTCTGATACTGACACTCTAATTCTGGGCTGTACTTTGTTGCTTCTGTATAAATTTTTGAAGCTTCACCCAGCCTTTTACATGTCAAGGAGAAACTCACTGTGGTAACCCATATGCATTAGAAGCAGACAACATTCCATCCATAATGCGTCTTTATTAATGTCTTCAGCATATTGTTGGGGTCATTCATGAAAAGCAGTTCATGTTTTTCTCTAGTGGAGAATTCTGTAAGGGTGAGGAGAAAAAATGAATTGACCAATTCTGATTTGAGCAGACATAGTATGATTTGGAGAGGAGATACCTTCATGCAAAGTAAGTTTTCTAATTTATCAGAATATGTCTTTTTCTTCATAAGTAGTATTTTCAAATCCTGTAAAAGCATGAAACAATGCTGTTCATAGGTCTCTGTCTCCTTAGTTTGTTAATCCTGTAAAGCCTCCAAAGAAACAGGTTTGATTCTCGATATGTGAATCCAGGATGTGTGTCTTTGTGGCTTAACAACTGTGGGGATGCCTTGAAGTGTGTGGTAGAAACTCTTCCATTTAGGGAGGAGCTGATCTAAAGACTACCCCTTTCCAACCTTGAAGTAACACCTAATCACTGAGCTAAAGTTCAGAGATACAAGTTACAAGGTTTGGTGCTGGAAAGGCTTTAGTACCACATTCTAGTGAGGCCTTTTGTACTTGTCCTGTATTAATTATGTATGTACTCATCTCCTATGCTTTAGGGTCTGTGACTAAATTTACTTCAGAAACGGCTTCCATAGAGGGTTTCCTATGGGCTTAGTTGGAAAGCAGCTTTAGGGGAAACTCTGATCCCTAGCAAAGCAGGAGGTAATAATCAAAACTAAGACTTAATTTTCTTCACATAAATTGGCTGATGTGACATTAATATGTAAAGTAGCCCTTTTAATCTTTCTTCAGGCTTGAGGGTCCCAGAAGGTTGAAAATGAAACAGTTATTCCCAACATTTGTGAGATCTCCTGTGCCACTTTGGAAACAAAGGAAGGCCCACTATCGTTCTGAAGTGATTTAAGAGGTCTCAACCCAGGAATCATTGCTTTTATTTTTTCTTTTTTCTCTATTTTTTTTTATTTTATTTATTTTTTTTTTTTGGTGCAGGGTCTCACTATGCATGCAGCCCACATTCATAGTGATCTTCCTGCTTTTTGCCTCCCATGTGCTGGGATTACAGGCGCGCGCCACCGCGCCCGGATTGCATCGCCGGCTCAGCGCACCCGAAGGCGGGGCCGGAGCGGCTTGGGGAACCAAGGATCGAACACTGGTCCCTGCGCTTACCTAAGCAAGCGTTTAGTCCGCTGAGCTATACCGTAACAGAACTTTATTGACTTCTCGGGCTTTTTCAGTCTAGACAGGAAGTGCTTCTATTCACCCAGAGAAAGCGTCATAAAACACTAAAGGTATTTGTAATCTTGGCAGAGGGGCATCTGGGTGAATTCTAGTTTCTAGTCATCTCCAAGAAAGCTACGTTGGTTGGGTTTAGCAAAGGTGGAGGTCTAGTTTTTCTTCCTGTAGCAGCAAAGTAAGCAGGAATTTCTGACTTCATGCATGGCGGAGTCAAAGCTTTTATCCCCCAAAGCATGGTTGACCAAGGTTTTCAGTACTGCCCTTTCTAAATGCAATGAATCAGGGATTTCTTCAACAGTATTTTTATTAATCAGACCGAGCACAACTTTATGATTTTTTCTCTTCACTCCACCAACTGTCATGCTAGCTTATGGCCTTCTGCTTTGTCCATTCCCTTTCAATCTCTGAGCAGAAAAGGCTTCCTCTTATGTTGCATCAGAAGCATCAAAACCAGCTGTGAAACATCCTCCTTGGCCACTGTTTGGCTCGGTGAGCTCTGACCTTCAAGGAATTGCCCCAAATTACGGGAGAACTGCACTTCATGTGTTCTCTGCTGTATGTTACTGCTACCTGGTCCCTGCTTCACTGAGGAATTTTTTTTTTTTCTGAGAGTCTCCACTTTTTTCATATGGCTACATGAGCATGCAGGAATAAGAAAGCATACCTGAAGTCAGGATAGGTGTTGACTAGGTTTTTTTTTTTTTTCTCCCAGGTGTAAAGCTCAGGGAAGGGCAATGATTTCAGCATTTATGCTGAAGTGTTAGAAAGAAATACTATTCTCTCAATTACCCTTGAAAACTGACAATTCTATAGCCTGCCTTACAAGTGCCACTACTTATGCAAGTTGCTTCTGTCAGTGAGCCACTCCACACCAGGATTAACCAGTCCGGTTCCTGGGATCAGGCCTGTCATAGTCAGCATGTTCTATAGCTTTGACACAGAAGTGAGCAGATTAGCTCCTCCTGTGAAGCAAGGTTGCTGGATTTAAAGTGTGACAGGCCTTAACAGTAATGAATTTCAGAGATTTTTGACAGGATGCCTTGATATTTAGATAGCTGTGTTCCAGCTAGCCACTGGTGTCCTTTAACTTAAAGAACATTTTGGACCTGACTAGGGATTTGCGCTTCTAGCCAGTATCATATTAATTAATTAATTAATTTATTTATTTATTTTCCAAAACTCAATTTACTTCTGGAAATAGCTGACTGCATACTTAAGAGATTTCTTTTTTTTTTACTTTTTATTTTTTAAAATTTTACTTTCACAAATAAAAACAAAAGCAAAACAGCAAAACAAAACACAAAAACAGAAGCCAGGCATGGTGGCGCAGGCCTGTAATCCCAGCACTCGGGAGGCTGAGGCAGGAGGATTGTTGTGAGTTCGAGACCAGCCTGAGCTACAAAGTGAGCTTAAGGCCAGCCTGAACTGCATAATGAGACCCTGTCTCAAAAAAAGACAAAAAAAAAAAAAAAAAAAAGACAAAAACAGAATAACATATAACAATACATGTGTTACAGGTTTTCATAACAAGTATAACTAATTTACAATGATTGATATATTATGTGTTGTTATCATTAAATCCATTACTCAGATGAACAGATATAGTTATGTATGAGATGACATGATTGAATATTATTGCTTTCTTTCTTTTTTTATTTTATTGAAGTACAAATATCAATCAGACAGTTTTAAGACACCTTAACAAGACAGATTCGATAAATTAATACATTGCAAACTGTTTTCATAATGTTTTGGTATCGTACAAGGTGCATAGATGATATTGTACTTACAGACATTATTATAGCAGATGTCTCTTATCAGTAAATTAAGATTGTAGCTGCTTACTAATCTTATTTTTATACATGAATTATATAAAAAATTCAATAATTATTTTCCTAGTGGATGACTGTAGTACTAGAAGCCGACATAATATCCTGTCCAACCACCATCAGTGCAAATCTTGCCTCTCATAGGATTATGTAGAAGCACGGTGTTATGTAGCCCAACTGTACTGTCTATATACACACATCATGATTTTTTCATAATATTAATTTGGTAGTCTCAATAGCCAAGGGTGCCACAGTATATATGCGTCTTGGCCATCCATGTAACAAGAAATGGAATCATTTAGAAGAGTAAGTCACAGTTTGAAGACTACCTCCCAGTCTTTGAGTAAAGACCCCCAGTGATATGTCCTGTTTTTCAGCTAAATAGAGAGTAAGTGGATTATCTAAGTCAGGATTTCCTAAAGCTGAAGCCAGCAGGTTTTAAAAATCCTCTTACTATCTTCTCATCCAGTCTAAGAGTTCACAGTCAGCTCTTACATAACCTTAAAGAATAGCATCGCTGTGAGTCCAAAACTGGGGATCCAAATTCTGCAAAATCCAAGATACTTAGGGAAGCCTTGTGTTTCCTTTTAGTTTGACGCAGCCCTTGTTTTAAGAGGGCATCCTTTTAGAGGTGACAGCAGCTCCTCCTGGAGTTAAACATGTGTGCTTAACATTTTGCTGAGAGAGCTGAGCCTTTTTTTTTTAGGGCTACTCAGTATCCGGAAACCCTTGGAAAATTAAAAAGCCTACCAGCATTTTCATCAGAGCACAATTTTGTAGGGTGAGAGCTAGGATCTTCTACATATTAAAGTAGTGCTCCATTTTAAACTTTATAAACTTCCCTTGCCAAAGCATTTCTAAATGGGAAGGGGTGCTTTCTTGGAGTCATATAGTCCACTACATGGGGCAGTTCCTGTAGTATCAGGACCATTCAAAGGCAAATAGATACTGTGAGTCAGGATATGATGACGCACAGAAGAAAGCATCTTTAAGATCTAAAATAGTAAACCATGTAGTCCTACTTGGAATTTGGGTTAAATAGCATAACCCTTAGGAAAGATAAATGAAATTATGGCTTCATTAATAGCCCACAGATCTTGAATTTCTCTATATTTTCCACTTGGTTTTAGGATAGAAGAATGGGAGGGCTGCACAGGGACTGTCCATGTACCAAAAGGCCACATTTGAGAAGTTTAGAAATGGGAGGCTGAAGTTGGTAGGCCTCTGATTTAATAGGGTGTTGTCACCTATGAGGTTAGACACTAGGGTCCTTTAAAGAAATAACAAGCTGAGGATGAACTATCTCTGGAGTTTTACCATATCAGACTTGCGGTTGCACTTTCGAGAAAATTCCCCTAGGATCATTTCTAAGCACATTGTCCTGAGGGTTTGATGCTAATTCTCCTTAAAATGGAGCTGAAGGAGTTACTACTAAAGAGGCAAAAACTCTTCCTACTAATGAGACAGGACATTCTGGGAAAAATAGGAGGGAAAATCAGTTCTGCCACTCTGCAGGTTAAGGGAATTGTGTAGCACTTGCTCTTAGGGATACTGTGAATGCCAGTCACGGCATCATGTTTTTAGAAAGGAGTCCAGGGAATTTCAGCAAGGCAGAAAATGAAGCCTTAGTGTCTCACATAGAATTAACATGAATTTGTTTCTGCTCCATCAAGTTATTTAAAAAAAAAAAGTATTTAGTATAGGGTCTTCAGGGTCTCACTTCGTAGATGTGACTCATAGTGATCCTCCTGTTTTCAGCCTCCTACGCACCAGGATTATAAATGCGTGCCACCATACCCAGTCTCAGTTGCATCTCTTGGTCTCCTGGGGGCGGGGCCGGCACAGCACGCTGGGGATGGAACCCCGGGTGCTGTGCTCGGTCTAAGCAGTTGCTTTAATCCACAGAGCTATATGCCCGGCACCCGTATCAAGATTTATATAAGACTTTTGTTGGATGCTGCTCTCTTTGTTGAGAGGGGCTTTGCGAGATGTTAGGCAACATCAGTTCTCGAGGGCAGCCAAAGTAGGAGCCTCGCTTTGGAGGTAAGGGCAGTCTCACTTAAGGTGTCTCGCGTCTTTGCAGAGGGGGCGAACGCCACGTAAAGAAAGAAGGTCCTGACTGCGGTTCTTGCTGTGGGGCACAGGTCCTCCAGGGTAGTACCGCTTATCTCATCTCATAGTTCTCCTCTTTGCTTGTGGAGTCCTGGGGTTTCTCTGAGGGCAGCAGGATTTTGTTTTCTGTTGCCAAAGGAAGTAATTGAGCTTGTCCTTGGCCTGAAGTCTTTTTCTTTTTTGCGGAACTGGGGACTGAACTCAGGCCCTTGCACTTGCCAGGGAAGCGCTTATACCACTGAGCCATCTCCCCAGCCCACCTGTAGTCATTTACTCTGGGCCTTGGCAGGTTCATCTATTTTGTCCCTGTTATTGTCCCTGTCTACAAACGTCTGGGCCAGACTGGCGAAGGACAATGCATTCCATACATACTTTGTCTTGACTTTGAGTTAAGACCAATATTACTACCTTTAAAGAGTTTCAGAGTGATTTCTCTGATCGTTTTTAATTGGCTGGCTTATCCATACATCTTTTTATTTGTACAACAAGACATAATTATATTATTGAGCTTCTTATGACCCTCATTTCTAATCAGATATTGCCAATTAGAAGCTTGCTGAGGGTTGTCAATTGTGTCCACATCCTTACTATTATCCTGGGCATTTTGTTCAACATGAACTTGTGCTGCTGATCTCATATGAAAAAATCATATGAGATTTTTTCCTCAAAAGGGCAGCAGGTAAAAAACAGTACTTGAAGATCAGCCCAAGATAAACCATATTACAGTCATGATTTGATACCCATATATTAATCTATTTGGGGCTTCTAAAAACCATCCCAGCTTTTGCTTACATTAGGCTAGATCAATCACATACAAAGGAGTGTGTATTCTCATAATACCACATCCCTCTCAGAGGTGTCTACTTCAAGACAGTCAGATGGTAAGAGGTTATTTAAGTTCTGATTTCCTTCAGACTGGTTCTACTGGCACAGAGGCATAACAGATTGTAAGTGATCTGTGTGGGTTTGAGTCTTGGTATAGAGTCAGAAAAAAACCTTAATTTATAGGACTTCCATGCATTTTTCCTTTCTCTTATGAAATGAATCAAGTTGGAGTATGTGTTGAAATTTAAAGTTTTATTTTTGTGACCATATTCCCCCCTTTCTAATTGATATTAAGCCCAGTCTAAGTCACAAAAGCAAATTACCTTTCTCCTTTTTAAGTCTTCCATTTTAAAATGAGCACAATTTTGTAAAATACAACCTGCAGGTCATAGTTCAGTGATAGATTCTGAATTACCCACAATCTATTTAGATTCACTTCATATCTTCAAGATCTTCTTTGAAAAGAGATAAAGGAAAAAGGGGAGGGGGAGACAAAGAGATGGGATCTATTTATATTCTTGGGGTCAGACTGTCCCCCGAGCAGCCCTCCTCTGCTCTTCATAGATGTGGCTACCTGCTCAGCCTCCTGCAACTCTCTCATGACTAGTCCGGGGGTCCCTGCCAGCCATGGATGATGTGAGTGATGTGAGTCTGTCCTGTTGCTTTTATACCTAGAGCATAAGCATCCTTGCCTCTGGTGCAGAGCTACTTCCAGGCTTGGAGTCTCCTTCAAGTATGCAAAAGTTTATTTGCATCTTTCACAGCAGATCAAAAGGGCACAAACAGGAAGTCCTCCTCAACAGCTGGACTTCCTTCAAAGTCATGCAAAGATCTTGATATTTAGAAATCTTAACACATGCATGAATTTACAGAGGCTTACAAGGTCTGCAGACGCCTCTGTTGGTAGTAACTAAAAATACATACAGATTTTAGATAGGGAGACAAATGATATTAAAATCATAAAAGTACCAAAAGTAGGAAAGGCAGGGAGGGGGGAACAAACAGGTAAGAGAGAAGTAATCCAGCAAGACCCCAGAAGGGCATTGTGAGAAGCTGTAGACTAGAGCAGGTGGCTTTAGGACCTAAGAAGGTCATGATGGAAGCATCATGCACAGCCTCAATGGGCTACAATGGAGTCCTTCGCCAGGGATCTGTTGACAGAGGCCCTAGGATTCGTAGCTTTAAGGTGTGGCCTAGGGGAAGGCAGCACGTGCCTCACTCCCCTTCCTAGCATGGCAGGGCACACCTGGCTGGGGAGGAGAGGGAAACGGCTGCACCCTGGCTCGTCAGGCCAAATCAGTGAGTCACCTTTCAGCTTTCTTTTTTCCCCAGTGCATCAGCAGAAACGACAGGGAGCATCTATAACTACAGGGAGCACATGCTGTGTGGTGGTGCAGGCAGGAGAGAAGAGACTGGCAAGAGGTGGGCCTTTGTCAATCCAGTAGTTTGGGGCCGATTTAGTTTCCTCTGTAATCAGCATCAGCACAGAGGCTGGGCATGTAGCAGGGGTGCCACCCAGCCTCACCCAGGCAGACTCAGAGGGACTGCCACCTGGAGAAGAAAGAAAACCCAGAGCCTCCAAGCTTTCACTAATCTCCCTTGGGACTTGAGCTCCCGACCCCCCTATGATAATTAACATCAGAAAAAGAAAAAGTACTTGAGTTTGGACACAGATGAGAACCGTGGCGAGGGAAAGCAGAAGGAACAAGACTACGACGAGTTCTGTTGCTGGTGGTGTCCTAATTGTCTGTGTTTGGAACAACAAGAGAAAACCATTGAATTACTTTGAGGTTTGAGTACACAGACTCTCCCTGGTGCCCAGGATAGCTTTGGCTGTCACCTGATGCCCACTTCAATGTGCATGTCTTAGAGTATGTTTCCAGCCACCATAAAGGGGGGCCATGGCATTAGAACACTGAGTTTATGTCCTAAAATTTGGAGAGTAGGAGAGTAAGGGAGGAAGAAAGAAAGAATGAGTAATAAAAGAGCCATTTAAAGGATCTTTTTTAAAAAAATCTAACATGTTTAGGACCCAAGGATGTGCATGATTTATGGAAGTAGCTTCAGCGAGCATTATCCTGAGTCTGACTGTGTTCATCGTGTCTCAGGACTGATATTTCCACACTGAGTATTGAGAAAGCTTTTGTTAGAGACACAGGATGGGTCTGCCCTTATTTCAGTTGTTCTGGAAAAACAAGTATTAGTTCCGCCTGACCCCAGTGGGAGTATAATTTATTAAACCCATATGCAGCCCCTGCCTCTCTTGCCATGGCTTCTGAGCTTGTGTGCCCACCCTGCCAGTGTTACCGGGCCAGCAGATCCGGATGTACTCGCATCATCTAGCAGCCTTTTTGCCTGCGTGGCTGTTGGAAGGTTCTTCCTTGGTTGATACTTTCTGGTTGCCACTAACACAAAGCACACACCTCCCACCTGTGCCCGCTCCCATGTTTCCATTCATGTGCCTTTACTTTGTATCTGCTTTTCTTTCAGTCTTCTGATCAGTCGGCCCACATGTGCACTGTCTGGGATTCTGTACACATCTGTCTCTTGCACCACTCTTATTTCCATACAACGTGAATCATCAATGGCAATATTCGCAAATCTGTCCATTGAAAAGTTTCCTCTTTCCTTTGTCTTTCAAGGTACCCCAGTTGGCCCATGTGTGGCTGTGGTCAGCTGCCATTAATTTCTGGCTTACCTTCCACTGTTTAAGTGAGTGTAAGCCAATCTTTTTGTCTCTCTCATTCATCTGGCTGCATGGGACTATGAACTACGGCTGTAGGCCAAGGGAAGGGATCTGGGGCCACTTTCACAGGTGTTGTGGGACTCTGGGCTATCTTCTCACGCATCTTCTACCTGCTCTCTGAGGCCGCATAGGCTCCAGGATGGGGGAATCACTCTTACTTCATATCTGACTTTGTGATTTGATGGTTTGAAGGAATCAAGTAATAACGAACAGTCCTGGATGCCTCTTAGCCAAACTTTTTGTCTGCAAAAGGGCCAGTAACAAAGACACTGTTTCTCTAAAAATGCACACTTCTCTGTTCACAAGAATTCTCTGCCTGAATCACATTCTGCATTATTCCATTACGTGTGCCTTTACTCCTGACGAACTTCAAATTTCTGTCTGAGAACAACTTCATTTGCCTTGAACCTGGAAATAAATTTTGCAGAGTGTAGAGCCCAGCACCTTGAGATGCAGTTCTGCTGTCTTCTGGCATCCATGGTCAGTTGTCAGTCAGTCTTGTTTCTCTAAAGGAAGTGCTTTCTTTTTTTAGTATTTGCTACGTGTAATGTTATTGTCTTTGGTTTTATGGAATTCCATTCTGATGAATTTAAATGTGTATGTCTTTTTATTTATTTATGTGTATTACTTGGGATTTATGGTGCTTCTTGAATCTGAGTTGGTATCCTCATCAGTTTGAGGATGTGCCCAGTTATTTTCTCTTAAAACAACAACTATCCTATTCTGTCTTTTCCTGCTGCAGCCCATCAGTGCTCCAGGCTTCCTTACTTCATTCTCCATGCCTTTTCCATCATCTGAGCTTTTTTGCTTTTCCATGTCTTAGCTCCACTATGGCTTTTTTTCTCATTTCTCTTCCATTCACTCACTTTTTGCTATGCTGCATGGGTATGGTTTTGTTATCATGCTGTATTTTTCCTCTTTGTGTTTGATAACTTTGATGTGAAAATTCTTGGGAGAGTCTGTCTGACCACAGATTTCCGGAAAAGGCTTGTTATCTTTCCTTCTTGTTTGTGTAGGCTGCAAGACAGCTCACTCTGTGGTTCACAGAGATCAGAGAAAAGCCCGGGGTCAGGGGCTGTTCTCCGGAGCTGACATTTTCCAAGCCCCAGGCGCACCCTGAACCCTGGGCTTTTTTTTTTCCATGCTGGTGTGACTACATTACTGAGCGTGGGTGTGTGCTGCATACATAGAACATACAACATTTTAGTGCTTCCTTGCTCCAGGTCTTGATTCTTTAAGTCTGAGATAGACCCTGAAATTCTGTGTTTCTGATAAGCTGCTAGAGGATGCTTTGAGCACCAACGATGTGCAAACTTGTGAATGTTGGAAAGCATAACTCTGAACACATATCATTTGCGTGCAAGTCTCTTGCTTTTGAACACTCAGCTACTGTCTTAGTTGGGACATCTAAGGAAACCAATCAAGAGAATTTTAATTATTTTCATGAGCAGCTGGGGCTGTGATCCATTAAAGACCCTCTCAGAAGCTTTAGTATTGTGCCACCAGTAGAGAAGGGTGGCTGGGATATTTATCTACTAAAATGTCTTCAACCATCCCTTTACCCTTGAGTAGAATTTGTTTCTGGGATGCAACCTCTATTTATTTATTTATTTTTATAGTACTGGGGATGGAACCAGGGCCTTTCACTTGCCAGGCAAGTACTTATTCTACTGAGCTATCTCCCTGGCCCCACATGATATAAGCTCTTGAGGCGTGAAGTTGACAGCCTGGGATCCTACATAGAGAGCATGAACTCAGGTGCCCAAATGTCACAGGAGAGTATCAACCACATTGCATTAGCTTCTCTTCATGGAAACACTAATGTTAGGCACTGAAAGCTCAGAACCCCAGGCATCCTGATCCCTTCTTGTATAAAAGGGTGGTGACCTAGAGTCTACTCACCAAGTGTGGCGGTGTGTTTAGGAGCTGGCCTTTCTCTGTGTGCTGATCTTTCATGGCCATCCTGCATTTCCAGTGGCTCTGAGACATTCAGAAGGGTTTCCAATGGTCAGCTTTCTCCTGCCATGAGATCCACAGAGAACATGGTGACTGTGGACAAGGAGTAGTTTGAAGCTACATATATCCTAAAAGACTGGCCCCCTCCACAGTCCACCTTGCTTAAGGCTTCTGCTGTTAGCCATGACATCTCAGTGTGCTATTTTACATCACTGGAATAGAGTCATCGGCTCTGGGACACTCCCTTAAGGTTTCCTTTCTCAGCATCAGTACCTATAGGTGTATTTCCTGGTTATTGCTCTTGCAGGTTTAACATGTCCTTCTTTTTAAGGGTGTATTGACAACAACTTGCTGTAATTGACATTTATCCATGTAAATAACCAGCAAATTTTCTAGAAGCAGGAACTGGAATTACCCAAGGTGCTGGGCAGCTTTGGCTTTAATGAGGCAGAACTTCCTTCCTTCTCTGTGGGTTTAAAAGGCATGGGCATTAGTAGAACCTGTCAGAACACCTGAGTGTAGCAGAAGGCGAATCTCCCACTAGTAGGGACTTGGGTGCTCTGTAAGCAGGCTACAGCCTGTAGGGACCAGGCTGGTGGTCCCTAATCACATCTGGCTTCTGGCCTCTGTACACTCCCAGGACTCTGGTTCTAGGTTGAACAGGAGTCATAAGCTTAACTGCTTCTGTGGAGGCAGACTGAGTCCAAGAGGCTGGAAGTGTAGCCCAGGGAGCAGCTGTACCTGGAGATCGATTGCACCTGTGGGGTAGAGTAAGGCCGATCCTGAGAGCAAGGTGCACCTGAGGTAAGTCAGGACCATGCTGCTTTATTCTCAGGAACACAGGAAACCTGAGAGAAGTCATGTGAATAAGTGCTGTAGACTCAAGAACACTGGGTGTCTGAGGCAAGCTACATGGATAAGCTATTAACCTTGAGTGTGAAAATAAATTCCCTGCAGCCTTGGGAGCCTTCCTCCTCCTTTTTCCATGCTTACCTCTTCCATCAGGAGAAAGGCCTCCATACAGCCTCAGATTTTGTATTCTGACTCTTCCTTTTTCCCATCCTCCCTCTGGGAACTTTCAGAGCAGCGTGGGACTTGGCAGCGCAGATTCTGTATGTCTGGTCTCTGACTCAGGGTCAGACTGTGGCTTAGCTCCTCTCCCAGGGTCAGTTAACACGTAAACGACTTCAGTGCTGGAAGCTTTGAAAGAACACCAACACAATGTCCAAAGGTAAAGATGCCTGTGGAAGGGCAAAGGATGGGAGGGAATGGGAAATTCTGCACCTTCGTCTTTATGTATTTTCATTTTGACTTTCTTCACAGAATTATCCATGAAAGAGCCTTTCCGTCGGCACGTTTCTGATCTCAGTCAACGTGTGTGGGTCCTTCAGGGCCAGACTCTCATAATGGTCCCAAGGAAGGCAAATACAGTTCCAGGTGAGGGTCCTTTGGGCAGTGCTGTGTTATGTCCTGGAGTGAGCCTTTCATTTCACAATAGGTATATTTTCCGGGCCTGTCTAGAGAGAAAAGCATTGTGGGCAACTATAAATGCAAGGTGGTCAGAGAACTGCCTGTGACTATTGGAATGAGCCAGAGAGAAGAGAGATGACTCTGGGGAGACCGAAGAGTTATCTGTGGGAAAGGGTGGAAGACTTTCTCTGTAAAAAGAATTCTAAAGAATGGGATCTGTGGAAATATTGGTTCTTGGATCCACAAGAGGCTGATATTCCTGATGGAAGGTGTTCACCAAAGATGTCCTCAACCTCAGGGCTGCATGGTGAATGGCGGACTGACCACTTTGTAAGCATCAGTTAGCAGATTATAATTTCTGTTGCTTTTAAAACTCTGGTTCAGAGATCCCATGTTGGAAGATAATCTGAAGGCCACTCTCTGTATTATGTTCCCAGTCACTGTTGGTTTATATCCCTGCCCGCATCTGGAAACTCTTGAGAAGGACAGAGGGAAACCCATGTACCTGGGATTGCAGAAGCCCCAGTGTAGCTTGTTCTGCACTAAGACTGGGGGTCAGCCTGTGCTGCAGCTCAATGTGAGTATGGAGAAGAAGGGTCTTTTCTTGCCTGGCTGGGAGAGACAAGTCTCTTTGTCTTGTCTCTAGAGAGAAAAGCATTGTGAGCAACTATAAATGCAAGGTGGTCAGAGAACTGCCTGTGACTATTGGAATGCGCCAGAGAGAAGAGAGATGACTCTGGGGAGACCGAAGAGTTATCTGTGGGAAAGGGTGGAAGATTTCCACAAGGTACCGTTTTTTGTGGAAATTGTGACTTTAGACTATGGTCAAATACCGTCTATTGCTTGGTCTTGTGCATATTTATATTTTGATCTCTTTGGATTCCATGCATTGCAAAAGAATAAAAAACTATAGGTCATATTTTGAAATTTGCTGCCTAAAACCATTTTCTGTTTCATTTTTACAAAAATGATTTGGCAAAGAGGAAAGCTTTTATATTTATCCTTAATTTTAAGAAAACACACACACACACACACACACACACACACTCATGCACACATACACATGGTAAAACCAAGCCAACAAGGACAATCTGAGCAGTGCATAAGTTTATTAAACTATCTCCTTAACAAAGAATAGTTTGCAATTTTAAGTGAAAGATGATAAAATCTTTGTGACAAATATTTCTATAGCTGTGATTTTTTTCCACTATTAAGAAAACTTAAATACTATATATTTCAGCAAGACAATTAAACCAGGTGTCTGGATAGGATAGGTGTTCATTGTTACTTTTTCAGTAAACAAGCATTGGCAGACACTCAATATTATGGCAATAATAAGCTATAAAGCAATAGGAAACTCTTGAGCACGAGGGCTGATGGTGCTCCTTGGACATTTGCTGAAATTCATCTACTTTTGGTTGTCACCCTGGGGATGGGGTATGCTACTTTCATCTAGAGGGTGGAGACCAGGAATGCCATTAAACAGCTGTTTACAGTCTGTAATGCGTGGCAAAGCCTCTGACCGCAATGGACGATCTTGCCCAAAATGTGCTGAGGTTGGAGAAACCTGACATAAACATAATAATTTTTTTCATTCAGAATCCAACATTCTTTGGGTATCTCCATTTATCTGTAAATATATAATGGCAAACTCAGTACTTCATTTTTTTAAAAAAACTTCTATGTCAGCATCCTCTTCCTTATGTTAAGGATCACTAAATTTTGTGGCTTGAGCTTCTTACCATACTTATAACACATGTAGCAGTATTTGGGGTGCATGGTATGAAATAGAGGTCTCCAGACCTGCTCTAGAGAATGGGGAATATAATCTTAGACATACAATATCAAAGTGCAAGGAATGTGGAACAGTTCCCGTAGTTGTTCTCCTTCTCACCTTTTAGGAAAGGACCATAAAAAATCTTTACCAATACCCGGAGCCTGAGAAATCCTTTCTTTTTTATCACAATGAAGTTGGCAGCACCTCAACTTTTGAGTCAGCAGCCTTCCTTGGCTGGTTCATTGCCGCTGACTCCACAGGACAATCTCCAGTCGTTATGACCAAAGAAGTGGGAAAAGCCTATGTCACTGAGTTTGTGTTGACTACTCTGAGCTAAGGTCAGGTGAGTTGGGGGGTTTCTCCCCAGGCAGAGAATATTGCTTTGACTTCAATTCGAGCTTCCAAAGTACTTTGGACATAGACATCGTTGTAACAAGTTAATCCATAAGAGGAGACAGAATTCCCACAATTGTGGGAAATGGAATCTAATTCTGTTTTCAGAACTAGAAATCAGGTTGAGTGGTGAATAAGTAGAAGAATCTTAAGCTAGGAAAGGGAAATTTGTTGTTGGGCTTTCTGCCAAAACTATCTTGCTGCCTCTGAATACATCTATGAAGTGACTTAAGCCATAGTCCAGGGTGCATGAAAGATGGCAATGGACAATTGAAAGGCCTCTCAGTTACCCTCCTCTCATTTCTGGGGCAAGTACCTGGCACCTAAAATGAAGGAAGGAAAGGTTTATTTAGCTCACAGTTTGTAGAGGTTTCAGTCCATACTCAGCTGGCTCCCAGGCACATGGCAGAGAGCAGTGTTTCATGGCAGCAGCAAAAAGCAGAGAGCAAATGGGAAGAGCAGCAGCAACAATGGCAACAGAGAGCAAGCCTGTATCCTTTATTTGAATTTAGCCTATCTGCCCCAGGCTGGGTGAATCCTCATACCCATGATCCCAGCGGATCACGAGTTAGTCACAAGCTCTAGTAGTCCGCCCCATGACTGCATGAGGCTTTGCGGGGGACAACTAGACACAAACCATAGCAGGGCCCTTGGCATGACCGCACAGCTAACTTCTGTATCCTCATACAAACAGTAAAAAATCTCTGCTTAATGTACTTACTACTAGTATACCAATTAAGAAGCAGGATGGTGATTCTTTTAAGTCTGGGTCTCTGAATTTTCAGATGTGTTGCTGTGTGTTGAATCAAGACTTTTTGGATCCTGATAAGAAGAAGCAAATACAGACATTATAACAATAATAGAAAAGGGACCACAAAAGAAATCTGAGCTCTTTTTGGGCCATGTTCTCATGGTGGTTTGGTTGAAGAACTGCTGATGTTTATAAAGCATTCACAGCATTACTACTAGATCTCAGAAGGAGATAAATTTGTGAAATAATTTTTTTTTTTCATTTTAGTTTCCCTGTTGTGAACAGAATAACTTTAATGGAATATCATTATCATGATACGGACTTCTTGCATTTATAAAGAGCTTTATGGTTTGTAAAGAAGGCTCACATGACATGTTTTTCCTTAAGAGGAACCAATGAGATCCTTGGAGAGTTGTATCTTTTTGAACTTGGTTCTACCAAGCCCAAATACTGGGGTGGGTGGAACAAAGAGGGCTCTGCGGATAGAAACTGTTCTCTGTATTTCACAGGGAAGTGGAGATACCTGGCCACTTGGAAACTCTTCTGTCTCACTCTGGCAAGCTGCCTGTGGATTTTTGTTTTTGTTTTTCCTTTTTTTAGTTTTCAAAGAGAGTACGAAATAGTACTAAAACAGAAAAAGTAAAAGTGATGCAGAATTTCACTTAACAAAGTAACATGAACTTCACAGTATTTGTTGTAATACGTAGTGCTGTCTTCCAACCAGTTATTCATATCACCAGATATATGCATGAAAAGTTGAAAGAAGAAAGAAGAAAATGATATAAGAAATGAAGAAGAGAAAAAGACAAACAATTGAAAAAAGGAGACAAAACATATTATCTGCTCCTTTCCATAGACAAGCAGAATTCCACAGTACAGTTGTCCAAACCATCCTGCTTACAGAAATAGATAAATCTCTTTCTCCCTCTCCCACTCCCTCTCCTGTCCTTCTCCTCAGCAAGTCTTTCCTTTTGAATAAGTTCATTCCCTTTCCCAAGTATTTATCATACCCTTCAGGTTCCACATTCTCTTTCAGGTTCTCATACTAAGGAGACAACACGAAGTTTGCACACATGGGTCTGATTTATTTCACTTAAGAGTGTGTTCTCTACTTGCATCCACTTACCAACAAAAATCTCAAATTTACCCTGTTTTATAGCTGAATAATACTCCATTGTGTAAAAAAAGTACACCTTTTTTATCCATTCTTCAGTTAATGGGCATTTTGGTTGTTTCCTGGATTTAGCTATGACATATTGCTCTGCTACAGACATGCGTGCACATATGTCACTGTGGTATGATGTTTTCAGTTTTTCTGGAAAAATACTCAGGAGTGGAATAGCTTCCTTGAATGGGACCTCCAATCCTAGCTTACTAAGGAATTTCCATACTGATTTCTATAGTGCTTGTGGAAGCCTGCACTCCCCAGAAAGAATGACTAGCATCAAGGAGTCAGCCAACAACAAATGCTGGTGGGAAAGAAGGAGCTCTTCTATGGATTTTCCATGTGAGTTCACAAGCCAAAAGCTGATTCTGAGGCTGGAGCTTAGGACGCCGCAGGCTGGCTGGAAAGCAGGGTGTAACCTGTCCTTTGCAAAGAAGTGGAATGGAGTCTGAACAGCAGGATGCCCCTGGTTAATCATGGGACGCTGTCAACAAGTGCAGAACAACTTCAGATGGACTGGATCTGAAAAGACAGAAAAGACAGCAGTAATGAACTTCAGGGCGGCCACCGTCTTCCTGCCTCCACAGCGGCCCAACTTGCAATGCAGGCTGTATCGCTTCTCACGCGTGTCCTTTTCTTTACTTTCCCCTTTTTGCTTTTAGTTTAAATAAAAGTTATATTTTCACGTTTATCAACTCTCTCGGCCATTCATGGGGCAGGGTAGCAAGAGGCTGGAGCGGCTGGGCACCAAGCCATCCAGCAGCAGCACGGCTCTCACTCATCAAGAGCATATTCATTCTGCAAGCTTCTCCATTCCTTTAAATATATTTTTTTTTCTTAAAAGAATACAGTTGGAACTTTATTCTTTTAAGATGATGGTCCCTCAAATAATCTGTCTAGTCTTTATTGTGATTTTTAAAAAAACTTTTAATCATATTTTCACTTGTCCCCAAGCGTTGGAGAAAGAAGCGGCAATATTCCTTTCTAAAACACACTCACCATCTCCGGGGCCCCCTGGGGTGGGACCAACCTCTTCGTCTCCCCCTGGAACCTCCTGCTTTTGGAATCTGAGTGACGGCCTTGCTATCAGAGATGACATTTGTCTTTGTGACAGCACAGGGGTACTGCGCTTTTCATTTTTCACAGTTCCTATAACAGAACAGGAGTGTTTCACTTGGGCCTTTTTTTGGTATTGATGATTTCCCTAGAGCTGTGGGTGTCTGGGATACTTAGTGTATTAAAAGAGATCTCTTAATAATTACACCGGGTTAATAAAACTGAGCTACTTTGGTGCCAGTTGAGGTAGAATTTCTCCTATACACTGAGCCATGGAGCAACCTAGCCACTTTTGACAATGCCTAAATCTTCCCTTTTCTAGAAGAAACAGTTTAACTTTTTTGTGGTATTTACTTTCCTCCCCCCCAATAAATACACATAATGTATGGCATTTTCTCTTAGTGTCCCTTGGGATATATGTCATAGTTTTAAAATAGTGGTAAGAGCATTCAATATGAGCTCTCGCTACTTAACAGCTTTTGAAGTACACGATAAAATATTGTCAATTATAGAGAGACTGCCTTAGTGCAGATCTTTAAAACATTCTAGTTGCTTCTGAAAGCAATTCATTGTTTCCCTTCCTCTAGTAACTAACATTCTAGTCTCAGTCTCCATCCATTTGGCTGGTGAAGACACCTTACCTTTAAGTGAAATCATGTAGTATTTGTCCTTCTGTGATTGTCCTATCTCGCTTAGAATGATATCCTCCAGGCTTGATGACGTTATCCCCAAATGGCAAAATTGTCTTCATTTTTCAAGGCTTAATAAAATTATATTCAAATTATTACTTTCTTACCATATTTTCTTTTCCTATTTACCCATCAGTGGGCTTACTGTTCTTTTTCTAGATGTTTGAGGTGCAGCATTAGGGTATTGATTTGTTCCCATTCTGTTTTCCTAACGTGTGAGTTCACAGCTATCAATGTCCCTCTATTTTTTTAAATTTATTTTTTATTTTATTGAAGTACAAATATCAATCAGACAGTTTTAAGATACCTTAACAAGACAGCTTCGATAAATTAATACATTGCAAACTGTTTTCATAATGTTTGGGTATCGTACAAGGTGCATACATGATATTATACTTACAGACATTATTATAGCAGATGTCTCTTATCAGTAAATTAAGAGTGTAGCTGTTTACTTATCTTATTTTTTATACCTGAATTATATCAAAAATTCAATAATTATTTTCCTAATGGATGACCATAGTACTAGAAGCCGACATAATATCCTGTCCAACCACCATTAGTGCAGATCTTGCCTCTCATAGAATTATGTAGAAGCACAGCATTATCTATCCCAACTGTACTGTCTATACACACACATCATGATTTTTTCTTTCTATACCCCTTCCTTTGTCTACACCTGTCAAAGGTGGGCACTCCATTGTCATTCAACTAACTTAGGTGCTTGAACTCGACAACACAATCCAACACAGTCCAGCATTCCACAACAATAGTGAGTTATTCAAAGAAGTTGTCGACCATAG
>PVKA01014748.1:0-51656 GCA_004027165.1 Ctenomys sociabilis
AGGGTATAGTAGTCTGGGCTGGAATTTGTTTTCGTGTAGGACTTGAAGAACTCTGCTCCATGCTCTCCTTGCCTTCATTGTTTGTGTAGAGAAGTCGGCTGTAATTCTGATGGGTTTTTCTTTGAATGTGAGCTCCTTCTTCTCTCTAGCAGCTTTCAGTATATTATTTTTGTGTTGGATTTCTGCGATCTTAACTATTCTATGTCTTGGTGCTTTTCTACTTAGGTTGAAATTATTTGGTGTTCTGTATGCTTCGTTGACCTGAATATTGAATTGTTTCCTCATATTTGGGAGGTATTCTGCTATTATTTCTTCCCAAATTCTTTTTTGTCATTTGTATTGACTCCTTCATTCTCGTGGATACCAATTATTCTCACATTGTTCATTCTGGCGCCATTCTGCAGGTGATAGATTATTTTTTCCTGCATTCTTGTTATTCTTAAGAGATCCTTTCTCACCTTTTCACTAGCTGCTGTGGCATCTTCAAGATCTGAAACTCTGTCTTCGCTTTCACTCAGACGGTTTTGTAGACTCGTGATTGCTATTTTTAGTTCTTCTATATCTCTTTGACTGTGTTTCATGTGTTCTATTTCTTTTCTGTATTGCTCATTCAAGGAATCCATCATATTTCTGATCTCCTCAATTTTTTAATTCATGTCTTCTTTAAAGGTAGTTATTAATTCTTTTTCTGGTGTGTTTCTTCCAAGTTGGATTTCCTCTGTATATTTTGGACTTGTTTTGGTATTTCAGATCGTATGACTTCAATAAGTTCTTTTTTGATTTCAGAGCTTATTTCTGCTTTGAGTTCCTCATGATCTTTCTGTTGTTGTTTCTTTGCTTCACATGCTGTTAATTCATATATATCAGTTGGACTAGTGCTCTCTGCACTTGTTCTGGGTGAGCATCGTTTTTCCACCCAATGTTTCTGGAATTCATTCTTTATTTCAGATTCTATGTATTCAAATATTTCTTTTTTAAACTAGGGAATTACTTCTCATTTTATTTCCTCTATAGCTTTCTGCTGTTGTTCCTTTGCTGCTGTATCTGTTAGTTCATTCATTGCAGCTGAGCTAGTGTCCTCTGCCCTTCCTGATGGACTTGAGTTCTGGGATTGCATTTTTCCCCTTCTCTTTGTCATTTTGTATAGCACTGATCTTTGACCTTTGGTGTAGAGCTTTGGTGCAGCTATAACCTTAGCTTGTTATGAAATTCCGGTGCCAGTCTATTAAGTTTGAGATATTCCAGGTATGCCTATCCTGGGTCTAGCTGTTGTGTTCAGTTCCTTTTTTGCTGCAGTTCCTTTGGTTCCCCTATGTTGGTTCCCGGGGTCAGCCCTCCTGTGTCTGGCAGTGCGTTCCCCAGGTGGTTGGGCCTGGGCTCTGGTGGGTTTTCTGGGCTCACAAAAGGATAGTGGATGATCTTATTCACTGAGTAGGCTGTTCTGAGCCAGCCAGCTTGTGCTGGGTCCGGGTCTACAGGCCGTATCCCAAGAAGGCTGGGAAAGGTCCCTCTGGTGCAGTGGGCCTGGAGCCCTCACTCACAGGCCAGGCTGTGCTGGGTTTCGGTCCATAGCGTGGCACCGTGGATTGCTGAGAAATGTCCCTCCGGTGTGGCAGGCTTGGAGTTCTCACTCCAGGCCGACCTGTACTGGGTCTGGGGCTGTGGGGTGGAACCAGTAATCACCTGGAAATGTTTCTCTGGCACAGTGTGCCTGGAGCTGTCACCGGGCCACGGGAGGTGACGGGCAGCTTAATCCCTGGGAAATGTATCTCAGGCACGATGGGCCTGATGTTCTACACTTACTGACCTTTGATGCCCAGAGAATCGGGGAAATTCCCACTCAATCAGTGGGCTTTAGGTCAGGGGTTCCGGGGAGGTGTTGGTGAGTGGGTCCTGCGGTTTCAGGCCAGTCACTGGGTTGGAGGTGTTGGGGACAGGGATCCACGTAACGCGCATGGGAAGAAGCCAAGGGCTCTCCCTCAGACTCACCACACTCTCACTGATCTGGGAAGCCTGGTGAGTCCTGTAAATTCTTTCTCGCTGGGCGAGCTTGGCACGGGAACCAGGAGGCCGCTTGAGTCAGCCACTGTCTCAGGCTGGTCTCTGGCTGGGCGGGCGTGGGCGGGATGAGGAGGATGGCGGAGTCGGCCGCGTTGTCTCTGGCGGGTCTCAGGTGCTGGGCAGGCGCGGGCGGGATGGAGCTGGATGGCGGAGTCGGCCGCGCTGTCTCTCTGTAAGTCTCTTATTCAGTTGTGTCTTTCTGTGGTTTTGGAATTAGTATAATACTTGCCTCCAGAAATGATTTTGTGGGAGGACTGTTTCCTTTTCAATTTCATTGAACAGTTTGAGGAGTGTAGGGATTATATCTTCTATAAATTTCTTGTAGTTCTGAATGCATTAGGATCTGGACTTTTCTGTGTCAGGAGGTTTTTATTACTTTTCATATTTCATTGGCTGTTATTCGGTTATTGAGAGTTTTTATGTCTTCTTGGTTCAGTTTTGGTAATTTGTACCTTTCTAGGATTCTGTCCATCTCTTTTGTGTCTTGTATTGTACGAACTTAAAGATTCACGAAGCAGCCATTGATAATCTTCGGAATTTCCACTGGGTCTATGGTGATTTTCAACATTTTCATTCCCTATTGCTTGTATTTGAATTTTTTCTTTCCTCTTTTTGTTTATCTAGGGCTTAATGATTTTATTTATTCTTTCAAAGAACCAGATTTTTGATTCCTTGATTCTTTGAACTGTTTTCTTAATCTCAATTGAATTAATTTCTGCTCTAATCTTTATGATATTTTCCAGTCTTTGGTCTTTGGTTTTGGTTTGCTCTTCCTTTTCTAGATGTCAGAGGTGTAGCATTAGGATGTTTATTTTTTCCCAATCTGTTTTCCTAATGTGTGAATTCATAGCTATGATTTTCCCTCTAATAACTGCTTTTATCACATCCCATAAATTTTGATAAATTGTGGTTGGATTTTCATTGAACTCCAAATATTTTTGAATTGCTTATTTAATTTTATCTGTGATTCATTGATTGCTGAGTAGGGTGTTGTTTAATTTCCATATATTTAGCAGGTTTTGCTGGCTTTTTTTCTCATGTATTTCCAGTTTCACTGCACTGTGGTCAGATAATGTGCATGGGATAATTTCTGTTTTCTTGCATATACATAAGCATGACCTATGGATTAGTATGTGGCCTATTTTAGAAAATTACCCATGTGCAGCTGAAAAAACATGTATTCAACTCTGGTTTGATAGAACAATCTCCATATATCCACCAGGTCCATTTGTTCCAAGCTCTGGTTCAGTTCTGCTACTTCCTTGCTAATTTTTTGTCTGGTTGACCTATCTTTTTGAAATAAGGGGGTTTAAGTTCTCCTGTTAAAATTGTAGTCTTGGAATTTAGATTTTTCATGTCCATTAAGATTTGTCTTATATAGTTGGGTGCTCTTGTGCTTGGTGCATAGTTATTTATGAGTATTACCTCTTCCTCTTGAATTTTTCCCCTAACCAATATATAGTGGCCTCCTTTATTTCATTTGAACATTCTTGGTTTGAACTTGAGAGTGCCTGAGAAAATATTGCTATCCCTGCTTTTTTCTGCGGTGGTGGGACATGTGGTATTGTTTTCCATCCTTTGACTTTAAGTCTATGAATGTCTGTTTGGATTAAGTGTGTTTCTTGTACATAACATATTGTTGGATTTTGTTTCCTAATACACTGTGCTAGTCTATTTCTCTTAATTGGTGAGTTGAGTCCATTGATATTGATGGTTATAATTGAAATGTGTTGACTTATGATTGCCCAGATATTTATCTGCTGTTTTCTACTCCTTTTTGTCCTGTGTTTAATGGTTTACCCTATTTAGTTGTTTCTTTCATTCTCATTCATGAAGTGCTGGTCATTGTGGTCTCTCTCTAGGACATCTTTCAGTAGCCTGTGTAGGGATGGCTTTGAATCATGAAATTCTTTAGTTGTTCTTTGTCATGGAAGTATTTCACTTCTCCATCACACTTGAAAGAGAATTTTTCAGGGTATGGTATTCTTGGCTGGAACTCTGCTCCATCCTCTCCTTGCCTTCATGGTTTGTGAAGAGAAGTTGGCTGTAATTCTGATGCGTTTTCCATTGAATGTGATCTGCTTCTTTTCTGTCACAGTTTTCAGTGTATTATTTTTCTGTTGGATTTCTGGAATCTTATCTATTATATGTCTTGGTGTGTTTTTATTTGGGTTGAAGTTATTTGGAATTCTGTATGCTTCAGTTACCTGAATGTTAGATTGTTTCTTGATATTTGAGAAGTTTTCTGCTATTACTTCTGCCCATATACTTTATATATCATTTCTATTGACTCCATCTTTCTCATTGATGCCTATTAATCTCACATTGTTTACCTTGGCGTCATCTTTCATGTGACATATTATTTTTTCCTGAATCTTCATTGTATTTAAGAGATCCTTTCTCACTCTTTCACTAGATTGCACAGCGTCTTCAAGATCTGAAACTCTGTCTTCACTTTTACTCAAACGGTTTTGTAGACTTGTGATTGAGATTCTAAGTTCTTGTATATCTCTTTGACTCCAGTTCATGAAATCTATTTCTTTCCTGTATTGTTCATTCAAGGAATCCATCATATTTCTAATCTCCTCTATTTCTTTTACCAATGTCTTCTTTAGAGGTAGCTATTAATTCTTTTCCTGCAGAATTTTTTCCAAATTAGTTTTTCTCCATAAATATGTTTCCATATTTGATTCTTTACTTCAGGTCCTATGATTTCAAAGACATCTTTTTTGATTTCAGAAATTATTTCCACTTTGAGTTCCTCATGATCTTTCTACTGTTGTTTCTTGACTTCTGACTTTGTTAATTCATACATAACAGCTGGAATAGTGTTCACTGCACTTGTTCTGGGTGGGTATTGGGTTTCCCCCCATGTGTTTCTGGATTTGATTCATTACTTCAGATGCTATGTATTCAAAAATTTCTTTTTTATTTGAGGCATTAATTCTTGTCTGACTTCCTCTATACCTTTCTGCTGTTGTTTCTGCACTTCCTCCTCTGTTAATTCATTCATTTCAGCTGAGCTAGTGTCCTCTTCACTCACCATAGGTGAGCTTGAGGCCTGAGATCGCATTTTTCTCCTTGTCTTTGTCATTTTGTATAGCACTGACCTCTGACCTTTGGTGTAGAGCTCTGCTGCAGTTATAACATTAGGACATAATGAGATTTGGGTGTCTAACTATTAAGTTTGAGTTTATCCACTTGTGCCTGGCCTGGATCTAACTGTTGTGTTCAGCTCCTTTTTGCTGCAGCCCTTCTGGCACAACTCTGAGCCTGTGGTTCCCCTCTGTAGTGCCTCTGGCCCAGCGAGCACAAGGGAGTGCCAAAGCGCTCCCACACACTCACTGGGCCAGGCTGGCCTGGATCGAGTGCCTGAAAAGTCACAAAAATTCTCGCTCACTCAGTGGGCTTGGGGTGGAGGCTCTTGGGAGCTGTCCAGGCTTGGTTGGATTGGGGTTGGGATTGTCTCAGATGTTATCACTGGCTCAGAGGTCTTGGAGGAGGGTGCTCTGGAGGGCAGGGAAGCTGAAAGTTCTCCCACACACTCACTGGCCAGGCTAGGGTGTTTCAGTGCTGAGTGAGTCTCAGAAGTTCTCACTCCTTTGACGGGCCTGTGGTCAGGAGCTCTGGGGAGTTCCAGAGCTGCAGGAGCACAGTAGAGAGTATCACTCATGTGGGTTCCTGA
Organism: Ctenomys sociabilis; assembly: GCA_004027165.1. NCBI lineage: Eukaryota > Metazoa > Chordata > Mammalia > Rodentia > Ctenomyidae > Ctenomys > Ctenomys sociabilis. Next base: position 5,747 of record PVKA01014748.1, read on the forward strand.
GTTCTGCTCTCTTGGTCTCTTGCTGGTTGCATGGGGAAACTGGAAATTCTCCCACGTACTCACCAGGATGGGCTGGAGTGTATCAGGGTTGAGAGAGTCTCAGAAGTTATCACTCGGAGGGCTTGGGTGGGGTTTCTGGGCAGTGCAGGGCTCATGGGGGGCACAGTAGAGAGTCTTACTCACAGGGCTGGTGAGCTTTGTTCTCTGAGTCTCTCTCTGGAAGAGCGGGGAAAATATTTAGTCTTTCGGTCTCTTCTATTTGCTCTGTAATGATAAACCGAGAAGTTTTAGCTCATAGAACAAGAAGAATACTTCCCTTCCAGAAAATAGAAATGAGGCAAATTTAGGCCACTAATCGATTCATTCTAAATTTTTAACCAAAATTCACATTTTAGTAAAATTCCTTAGATTTTTACCTACTGCCCTTTTACTGTGTAAATCTCCTCTCCTGGCTGCCAGATAATGAGAAATTGTCACATCTCCTTACATTCTTCTTGGCTTTGGCATTTCCTCAATCTTTATTTTAATGGTCTTTACAGTCCTGAAACTGGAATTTTGCTCAACTTCTTTTTTCTTATAGTAAAATATATACAATAAAATGTATACAAGTGCAACCATTTTATTTTCTTTTTAGTGTGACCATTTAAGTATGCCATTCAGTTGAACATCACCACAATCTATCAGCATAATTCTTTGTGTCTTGTAATAAGGCAACTTTATATCTATTAAATACTAATTTTTCATTTCCCTACCCTGTTCTTGATAACTACCTTTCTTATTTCTGCTTCTATTACTTCTGATTGGGCAGGGAACAAAAATTGGAAGTGGCCAGGGGCCAGAAACCCTCAAGTGCACACACTGGTTAACCTATGTTTCTCCACTAGCACAACCCCTTGGTTTCTACCACCTCCCAATGGTGATGCAGGCTGAGCACAAGCCCTTAACTTATGATTTTAGAGAGACAGCCAAACCGTAGCACTCATATAACCCCCAGAAAGCTCTATTTTGTCCTGAATGAGCTACTCTTCTTTCAGTTGGGAGATCCACTTCCCAACTGTTAAAATTGAGGATCAGACTTCCAATAACAGAAGTAAAAACTGGAAGAAGAAAAGGCCATAAGGGCTATACCAGGGAAATGTCATGGAGTCAGAGAGGACAGATATTATGTGGAATACAGAAATTAAAAGAAACCCACCTTAATAGAAGAAACCTTGCAGAGAAAATAGAATCTTCAAGAGGTAGGAGAGGGCCAGGGAGATGGCTCAGTGGTCTAAGCATCTTCCTGTTAAGTGCAAGGACCAGGGTTTGATCCCCAGTACTACATGCCATGCTGGGCCATGCACCATGTTGCCTCCAAAACTGGGCATGGTGGCACACCCCTGTAATCTCAATGCTAGGGAGGCTGACACTGGAGGATCACTACAAGTCTGAGCTGTGTAGTCTAACCCTGTACTAAATGCATGAAAAACAAAAGATAGGAGAAGAAAAGAAGGTAGCTGATCATGGAAAATCTGGCATGCCCATGGGAAGCCAGGAAGGAATCTCCACTTTCTATCTTGGCCAAGGTGGCCATAGATGTGTAAAGATTGGGATTAAGAAGCAAAACAATGAGCCAGAATTTAGAAAACTACCATATTACATTGTTTGCAATATTTTCCTGCACAATTTGTTTCTCCTTACTTTGCCTGGACATACCTCATTAAACACAAGCATGGAGCAAGTGAGCAGCCTGTGGAAGTCGGCCAAGACAGTAGTTGCTTAACACCCAGTCAGCAGGTTAAGGAAGCAATGCTCAAGGTGAAAAGCAAACTCACTTTTCCACAGAGGGACACATTCTTTTCCTTCACCATTGAGTTGGATGATCACTGAACAAATAACTGCTGGCCAAAAGGGGATGTTAATCTGAAATGGAATGAACCATCATATCATAGGTTGCTTTCCTAAACTCCCGCTTAAGAGCTAGGAGCATGCCAGAAAAGATACTAACTGAACTCTTCTCTTATGTGTACACAGAAGCAAGCACCTCCAGCCACGGAGAGCTGCTTTCAATTTGCCAAGCCACCCCACAGTGCCTGGTAGCAATGTTGTGTTTCCCTCTGCATGATGAAGGAAGAACCAGAGGAGAAAGAAGAAAGCATGAACATCAACTCCTTTGTACACTGTGGCCAACATCTCACCATGAACCTTCCTAAGGAAACACTAAGTAGTTCCTTGACTGATCTTTCATTAGAAACAAGAACAAATTTCCTGTTTGTTTGGAGTTTTAGGGGCCATATGTGAGGACAGGGATCTTCAGATGCTTATCTTTAAGCTCAGTGTTATTTGTTTCCTAAGCTCTAGAATATGAACCCCAGCATCATGCACCACTGCAATGTAGAACAGAAAGGTTGGTACACACTCCGTGCATTTGCTGTATTGTTCTACCTTTCTCTAATCTGTCTTCTGGAACAAGTCATTTAACCTCTTTATGACTTATTTTCTTTGTCTCTGAAATATAGAAAGTAATAAAGTTTAGCATTTTAAGGTTATAGTAAGGATAGTATTGGTGAATATGTCTAAACCATTACATGCTAACTATGGATCTCCAAATCACTGGTGGGAAGTGTGTGTGTGTGTGTGTGTGTGTGTGTGTGTGTGCGTGCGTGTGTGTTCAAACTGGCAGAGGCAAATAACTCCATTTTACATAGAAATGCAAGAAATTTAATAACAGCTTCCAGCAGAAATAGCTATTATACATATTTTACTTTGGCCACTGGTGTTTGGGACTTCTACTAAAACTCCTAGGCTCATAAATTTGAATTATCATGCCTTGAGTTGTGGTCTTCAACACTGCCTCACACTGTTCAGTGGAGCTCTGTACTAGCTCCTTCATAACACATATCCAGGGCCCTTGTTAACCTCCAATGATATGAGAGGAAATTAAAATAACACATTCCTTCTCTTGCTTTTCCATAATTATAAACTGTTGAAATTTGGATTTTGCCTAGCTACCTCATTCAGTGTTTTGCTTATATCCACCTGTCGCCTGTTTATTTTTAAGCATTTATTATTTACCACACTTTGGTTTTTAGTAATTTTGCTTATTTTTCAGTGTTACTGTTACTGTCATTATCTCATTTTCCTTGTGATTTAAAATACTTACATTTTACAAGACTTCACCATCCTGTTCACTTTTGCAATCATGTCTTATTTTTCTTTTGCACTCTTCTCTTTTTACCCCTCTAATGAGAGTATTGATTAGCACATGAATCAAGGCTTCTGCGGTAGCACAGGAGCAATCAGTGGTTTTGATTTCTAGGTTTGCTTAAAAATGGTTCTCCCTGGTACTCATTTTGTGTGTGCTCATTTGTTGTTTACTTGCTTATTGGAATAATTGGAAAACAAAAGAATAAAGTGTGGAAGTGAAATTGTGCTCACCATTAGCATGAGGAAAGAGCTCATTGTGTTAACCAAACCAACACACTGTAGTTGTTTTGCTCAGCACTAACCACAATCTTAGCAATCTTAGTGTTTGCTGAAGCAAGCACTTAAGCAGTGTGATCTTGAAAACTCTTATATTTTCTTCTTACATTTCATCCAGTAGTTTTTGTGTCATTTTATACATTTACTACTTTCAATATGTTTCTCATTATTACACTCTTTTGATTTATTTATTTTACTTTATATGTTATTAATTTACAAAAATAGTTTCCATTTTAATTCAAAATATTTGTCTTAGTTTAATTAAAATACTTAATGTCTTTTAAAAAATCACTCTCTCTCCTTTTATCTATTTACTTTATTTTATTTTTTGCAGAACTGGGGATTGAATTCAGGTCCTTGCACTTTCCAGGCCAACACTTACTCTACTGAGCTATCTCTCTGGCTTCCATCTCCTTTTATTTCTGTTGTGGTTTACCTAACTCTTTGTTCTTTGAAGTCTCCCAACCTTGAAATATCAGTCTCATTTTTTCTTATTTCCCCTTATCTAAATTCAAATTTTAATAGGTTCCTATTATACATATTTATGTTTTATTATATATATTTTGTAAGTTTATTTTGCTCTATATATTTATACATTTAGAATATTTTATATACATTTGAAATATTTCAAATTATGACTACTAAAATATTATGATGTATTCAAATATATTGTTTACATTCCATATATATTTATACATTAGTAGACATTGTGGAAAGTATAATATATATTATATTAAAGAATATTTGTCACATGCCCCCTTAGATCATATAAAATCTGTTACACCATCTACATTTTATTTATTTTTTTTTAATAAACAAAGAGTACAGTTTTATTTTCTCTGTGCTCTTGGAAAATATTTAGGGTTAACATAAAAAAGAAAAAGCTCCTATAAAGAAATGTACATTAAAAAGAGGAACTGGTAGAGCCTGACAGGGACTTTTGCCTCAGCCATAAGAAGCCTCCGCAACTCTGATTGGTCCAAGGAATCAAAGAGATCCTTGGGGAACATAAAAGGAAGAAACAAAATGAGAATCTACTGAGCGAGAGAGCCCTGAAGTGGGCCATGAGGAAAAGCTGAAGTCTGGGGAATAGGTCTGTGTGGAGGCCCCTACTGGTAATCCATAAGAAGGTGGTCATGGAGGCCCAGTGTACCTGTGAGGGGGCATTAGTGAAGGAGGTCCACACATTCCTTGTGATGGTATAGGACCTGGGTGACTCATGGGAGATCCAAATGGAGGCCCTAGTAGGGGGACATGCCCAAGGGAGGAGTTCCAGAGTGAGGTAGGTATTCCATATGATGGCCAGGGCATGGGGGTCATCGTGGGCCAGATGTATCTAAGACATACTTGGATGGGGCATCCTGCTGGTGGGAAGGGGTGAGGATGTGAATGTCCATGATCAGGATATCCAGCCCCTGGGGTTCCTGCTGAAGAGGCATTGTGTCCTCCTGTTCCAGAGGCATAGGTGGTGGGGGCTTGGCTGGTGGTATTCCAGGTGAGAGTGCTCCAGGATGTGGCACTGGTGGTGGGAAGGAGCCAGGAGGTGGTATGCCTGCTGGAGGAAGCCCAGATCCCAATTACAATACCACAAGACTGGGGGCAGAGGGTGGAGGTGGTGCATCGGCAAAGAGCCAATGAGGGCAGTCAACCTAAAAGAGCAGGTTCTGGACTGCCACAAGTAGTTTTGCAGCTGAGCCATGGCACTCATCTTTAGAGTCCTTCTTGAAGGCACAAAACAACATGATGGGCCAATTATAGAGATAGTGCCCATTCATGGCCTCAATGGCTGCATCCAAAGCATCAAATGAAACAAAATTAATAAAAGCATAACCTTTGGAGTTGCCTATATCATAATCTCGAGTGTTTTTAAAATGACCCCAACAGCGCTGAAAGTATCATAAAACAGCTTCTCATCAATTTCTGGATCCAGATTCCCAAAGAAAATGTTGGCACCAATATCCAGGTTTTTGTTATGAGCTGATGTTTTATTCACCCTTACTGGCTTCCCATAGAGTTTGATCATGTTCCTTAATGGCATAGTTAGCATCTTCCTGCCTCAAGAATTCAACAAAGCCATAGTCTTGGTACTGGCCAGTAACTCTGCCCTTTCGCATATGGGTGTTGACTATTGGCCCAGCCTGGTGAAAGAGTACCTACAGCAGTTGTTAACTAACTTCAAGGCCCCCTACATATGCAGTAACATACTGATTTCATTTAGATATCTGCTCCACAGCTATGGACAAGGAGCTCTATATTTAGCAGCTTCTAAAATTTTAGTTCCACTCTTACTATAGTTTGTGCCTGGATGTCCCACTAAGAACTCATATAGTCATGCAGGGAAGGCTTTTCCAAAGGCACCAAATCTAAAGTTTTTAATTGGTTCATTGTCTAGTTCTGGGATTTGTGAGGTGAGTACTATACCTGCCCCTTAGGCAGTAGCCTATATACAATATAAGGGAACGAAAGGGGTTTGCTCTTCTTTTCTTATTACTTTTGTATCCTCTATCACCATGAACTGTTGCCATCTTGCCTTGGAGCCAGATGATTATGGAATGAAGCCTATACAAACTGTGAGCTAAATAAACTTTTCTGAACTTTGGGTGTTGGGTATTTTGTCTCAGCAATGAGAGAAAAGTAAGACAACTCCTAATTTTATTTTTTAATATATTTATATTTGCATATAGTGACAAGTATTTAAACATGACATATATTTATATATTTTAAAGCAACTTAAGCAAAAATAAAGGTAAAACGTGAACTGAGTGCCTTACCCATATTACCTCTGTTGAGGTAATATGGTATTTATTTATTTATTCAGTGAGTTTAATATTAGAACTTCAAGTCGGATAAAAAGCTAGAAAATAAAAATAAATACTACTCTCTGTATTTATTCATATCTTTTATATGCCCTAAAACCATTATTTATATTAGTTTCTTGTCATTTGGGAATTTTTTTACACAGATATAGATATAAAAGCAAGAGAAGACTATTTTCTACTTGAGTTTCATAAAAAAGCATGCTAATGAGAGGCCAAAGTATTTGCCAAACTTCAAATAAGTATTGTTTCCATAAAATGATATTTCACTAAAGCTTCCCTTTCAGTTCAAGAAGTGGTATTATACTATTAAAAAATTGAAGAAACTGAATTAATTACCCATTAGTTAATATCATGTTTAAATTTGGGACAGCAGTATTTGCTTTGCTCTATTAAAGATAAGGATATTGTCTACATTTTTCCCCAAATTCCCCCCAAATTTCATGCTTAGTGTTATTAGACTTACTTTGCAGTGATTTGTAACACTTACTTCATCTTAATATTCTCACATATAGCTAGCCCTGCGTGTTGAATTGACAACTGGTGGTAAACTTGTAACACCTAGCTAAACTGAACCAGTGTGCTTCTGGGTTTGGAGGGCCCACCAGAGGATATTTGCTGGCATAAGAGGCAGACATGGAGAGAAAGAAGTTTAAAATCTGTTGGTAGCTGTAGAGGGCTCTTGGTTTTTCTGGAGGAGTTTTTCATGACCCATGAACAGGGCTGTTCTTACAGTCAAAGAGCCTAAGGACATTACTGCCACTGAGAATGGCTATGGTTCACACTGGGGGAGCTCTGATACTCACTTTGAACATCACTTCCTGGTTCTGGAGGAGAAGATGGTGTACTATTCAGTCTCCTGGAGAAGCTTGTCTGGTTGGTTTTCTTTTATTTATTTATTTTTGCTATTTGTATTTTTTTAAATTTTATTTTATGGAAGAAGTAGCATTGGACAGTTTCAAATCAAATTAATAGGAGAGATTCAACAATTAATACATTGCACATTGTTTTCATAGTGGCTTTTTGTTGTACAAAGTGCATACATGGTACTCTATCTACAAATACTATTAGAGCAGATGCCACTAATCAATGAATTAAGAGAATGTAGCTGTATACCTATCCTTTTTTTTTAAAGCTGAATTATAGTACAGTTTCAATAATTAATACTTTTTATATTGTTATCTTCCTAGTGGTTATCCATAGTACAAGAAGCAGACAGGATATTCTGTCCAAACACTATTAGTATAAATCTTTCTTTTGATAGAATTATGCAAAAGTACTGCATGTTTATCCTAACTGTACTGTTTGTACAAACAGAATGGTTCCTCCTTTGTTTCCCCTCTTTTTTGTTTAGTCCTGTCAAAGATGCGTATACTATACTCATTCAGTTATGATAGGTACTTGAATTCAGCGAAACTATCCAACATAGTCCAGCAATCCACAATAGTAGTGAGTTATCCAAAGATGCTGTTGACTAGAGCCATTTACATCTCAGCATATTATTATAGCCTCATTTTATATAGCTTGTTTTTATGCTTTTCTGCTGGATGGTTATGACCGAGTTTAAGCAAGACCTATATAACAAAAAATGTAACTTGTATCTGCTGAAGTCAGTCAAGTCCCTTCAGGGTTTATCATGTAACTCTGTACCTCATGTGTAGATCCTTTGTCTGTGCCAGCCATGTGGATGAGTCATGGCCATTGCTTGACCAATTTCTTCTCTGTGAAAGCCTGAGAGAAAGTTTTCTCTCCATGTGACTCTCCTTAGGCACATTCTATATCTTTGATCACTTTCTTCTTCGGCCCCGTAATCTCCTTGATCAGAAAATTTGGGGCACAACTGAGTTCCATGATGTTACAATACAAGTTCTCCTATGTGCTGAGTCTCACTGACCTTGAAAGGCTAGGGTCAAAATGTTGGGTGACCTTGCAGCCCTTCCATTTCTCCAATTTTTGATCTTCAAACTTAGGTTGTTAAACATGCAGAAGAGAAGCTGATTGTTACCCTGCAACATATGCAGTTCAATTTGCTCTAACTATCTGACTAAATTACTTTTAGTTGTTTTTGTACCTTTCTATTTACATGCCTTCTTTTGATTTCTTATACTAGGGAGATTATACGATATTTGCACGTGTGTCCGGTTTATTTTGCTTATGAGTATATGTTCAAGTGGCATCCACTTCAATACAAATGCTTCAAGTTTATCATTCTTTATAACTGAGTAATGGTTAGTTTTCTTGATGTGAATTCATCTGTCCTTATCATAGGAAGCTCCTCCCATGCCGAGCATGGCTGTGGTACTTTTCAAGGGAGCTCTGGTTCTTACTTTGAGTGTCACTATGTGGCCCAAGGGAAGATTGCTTGGCCTGCTAGCACAGACCCTTCATCCTGCTGGCACAGACTTTCTAGCTGCCATCACTGACCTTTCAGGCATCACGGTGCAGATCTGTGAAAAAAGCCTGTATGAGATGTTATTGTGGGCTCTTGGCCACTGGTTAGACTTACGAGTGGCATTGTTATAGGCTCTTGATCCTCAGCTGGACTCGTGTAGGATATTATCATAAGATCCAGGCCCTCAGCTGGATTATTTGGTCATTAGTGTGTGAACAGATTTCCTGTATTCTTTTGTATGTGACAGTTTGGGTGACTATTATAAAATAATTCTACAAATTATGTGTCCCAATTTGTTCTCTCTTGTAAACTCCTAACAACAGCAGCAAGGATTGCTAATGTTTTTTTGTAACACATGCATCAATCCTTCATTTCTTGCTCTTCACCAATTTTGTTTTAAAATCCTTTTTTAATAAATTATCATTTCTTTAAATTTTTAAATTTAATTTAAGTTTGAATTGTAAAAGCAGAACAAAAACATATAGAAAAAAGACAGAAATAGAGTAACATGCAATAATGCATATGTTACAGATTTTCAAAACAGGAATAGCTAATTGACAATGGGTTGCTACATTATCTATTTTTATTTTAAAACATTTTTCTCACATTAACAGATATAGATACATAAGACTGAGAAAACAATCGAATGTTGACACATTCAAGAAATCTTACTCTTTTCCTTGTCTTTGTTTTTCTTTATATTAAAGATAGTATAATAATTGATAAGACACTAGAAACTGTGCACATTTACAAGACCAATTTTGTTTTTACTAAAATAATCTTTTCTTTCTTAGCTAATGCTTAAAGAGTTGGCAGGAGAGGAGAGCAGCTAAAAGAATGATCCTTATCCTTAGAAGATTTTGGTCCTTCCAATGATGGCTATTATTTCAGTGCTATATTTGTAACAAAGTATAATTTTATCATACTATCAGGCAGAATATAACTCCAAAAATAAAGCTCTTATCCCCAGACAACCATATAGTATTGGCTGCATCAATTATTAGAACATTAGCATATTTTCCCAAAAGATGCTTTCTAACATAATTATATATATGCTAATTGTATAAGAGATATACCTTTTTATATATTCCTGCTGCTAAATGTAAGATCAAAGGAGAGACACTGGTCCATTACGCAAAAAGTTTTCAGAGTAAAAACTGATGCACTCTGAAATCTCTTTTCAGACAAAAATAGAACCTATTTAGTGGAAACTTACTTAGAAAACCAAAGTATTAAAATGTGTTATATACAAGTGCCCCCATGATGTACATAATAATATTGTACTGCAAGCATGCATCTAGAAAAATTTTAAATTATTCAACCAAAAAATAAACCATAAATCTTACCACTCAACTTATAACTTCCCCCCAACTCTGCGTCCAAAGTTAAATTAACCATGTAACAGATGAATACAGGAATGACAGACTATGTGATGACAAATTCTTGGGTCCCATTCTCCATATTCTAAAGAAGATTTGATTCCAAGTTAAGTTATACTAGAATCAATTCAAAGTAAGTTTGCAAGCAAAATAAAATAAAAAACAAATAAAATCCCTCCTTTTCATTGTAAAATTTCTTTACTGTGCAAGGAATGCTACATCACATACCTGAAAGTTAATTAAGACCCATAAATTATATGTATAATTGTTTCATTACCTATGTATAATATATTTTAGTATAAATAGATCCATTTTCTTTTTTATGTATTTATTACACCGTCTACAAGGTCTCATTACACAGATCCGACTTGCAGTGATTCTCCTGTTTTCAGTCTCCCAAGCACTGGGATTACAGGCACAGAACCATGCCAGGTCTCAATCACTGTCATAGTGTGCCCCAGGGGTGGTGCTGACATGGCATACTGAGGATTAAATCCTGTCCCCTGCGTGTGCTTAAGAAAGAGCTTTAATTCACTAAGCTATCTGGCTGGCTCTTCCATTCACTTACAGGGAACTAAATTTTGACAGAAATATAAAAACGCTCAATAGGAAAAAGATAATCTCTTGGGTAAATAGTTTTGGAAAAACTAGATGTACATAAGGAGAAAAATTAAACTAGAATCCTGTCTTTTTTCCCTTCCTCTCACGATATGCACAAACTAACTCAAAAATAATTAAAATTTAAATATAACAATAGAAAAAAAGCAACTAGAAAAAATTGCAACATTGGTGTAGTCGAGGACTTTTTGAGAAAACCTTAAAAGCACAAGCAACAAAACAAAAAGTGGCAGATGGAATTACAACAAACTAAAAATTTCTCACAGCAAAGAATATAATCAATGGATGAAGAGACAATGTAAGAATGGGAGAAAACCTGTGAAAACTATCTTACAAAATGTTAACATCAAGAATATTTAAAGGATTCAACACAGTAGAAAAGGAGGAACATAAGTTCGTTTAAATACAAGCAAGTGATCTGAGTAGAAATTTCTTGAAAGAATATATACCAATAGCCAAAATAGCTATAAAACGTATTCAGCATCGTTAATCATTACAGAAATACAAACAAAAACTGCTTTTCTATATCACTTTGTGCCAGGTAGGATGGCTATTATCAAATACAACATTGGCATGAATAATTACAGAGAAAGGGGTACTCATTTGCACAGTTGATAGAATGCAAACTGGTATTATCATTATCAAAAACAGTATGAAAATTCCTGAAAATAATAAAATTGGAGCCACTCTGTTGCTATGGTTTGTGCTCCAAAGATTCATAAGTTGGGCATTTGGTCCCCATTGTGGCAATGTGGAGTGGTAGCAGGACATTTAAGAAGAGGACCCCGGGGAGAGGACCATTGGCTATTCCCTTGCCTATGAAGAGATCTGTGCCAGTCTTGTAAGACTCTGTTAGTTCCTGGAGGAGTGGTTGTTATAAAAGAGAAAATCCAACTCTTTTCACCTCTTCTGCTTCTTTCTCTGTCATATGATTTCTTCATCCATAGTGCTCTATGTACTGCTGCTATGAGATATCATCTGGATGTTGGGATATAGCCAGAATACCTTCATCAGACACTGGTACTATCTGTTCAGACTTTTAGCCACCAGAATTGTAAACCAAAGAAACCTCATTTCTTTCTAAAGCACCTAACCTTGGGAAGTGTCTTACAGCAATATTAAGTAGGATAAGTCACATATGGCCCAGAAATCCAACTGTTAGGTTTACAGAGCCAAAGGAAATGCAGGCAATCATCTGAAAGACGTAGACTCATTCCAGTATTTGTTGTAGCGCTATCAAAATGGCCAATGAGGAATCTACTTAAGTGTCTATTAGTGCTTGAATAAAGAAAATGTTGCATATGTCTATGGTGGATTAAACAATGATACACTTATAATACTGCCAGCATTTAGTTACTTTTCAAAAAAATTGGGTGATATGATTTCGTTATTGTAGTTCAGTCATGCTACCTGAAGCAAAAGTTCTAAAAACTTTTAAAGCAACTAGAGAACCTTCAGAAACACTAATATATCCACCTCTATCTCTATCTCTATCTGACTACATATCTATATATCTACATTATATGCATATAAGAAATTTCTACATTCTATTACAATTTACTTTGACTTTAATTATAAATCTGAACCTTAATTCAAAACCTGGAAATTGTAGCATAGAGCATTATGACCCTGCCCCCAAGAAAGAAAATTACAATTGATAATAGATGTAGATTATTTTAGATGAAACAAGAAGTAAAACTACTATAATTAGAACAATGTACTCATAAGAATCTAAAATGTTCATACTGTGTTCTAGATTTATCTTACAGGATTAAAATGGAGTTACAATGACATAAAGATACACACCTGGGTGTCTTCTGATGAAAAATACTGTAAGACATTGTTCCTGACCAATCCATGCTCAGAAGTTTATAAATGGGGCCATGTCAAACACTAATATATCTTTGGAAATACTTTTAAAGTAGAAAATCTAGTACTTTGAAGGGAAAAAGATTTATCTGTGTCTTAGTTCAATCATAAGTCTAACTCTGAAGTGACAAAACATGTTTTAGACTGTGTTTCCTTTTTTTAATATCTAGACCAAGAAATCCATCCTCTGAGATCACAGCACCATCTATGCATGCCTGTAGTGAAAAGTTTGTCGTTATTTGTTTAACTGCTTGATACTTCCTGTCGGACAATAATATCACTGACGACAAGCCCTATATTTTCTTGCCCTTTGATATAGCAATAGGAGTAATATGAAAACAATTTGGGTATTACTTCCAACATATGTACTTTCCTGAATTTCTGTAGTACAGTTTTAAAACTTTCACGTATTTGTGCTAGAAGCACATGACACAGAAGACAAAGGTATAGTAGAAAGTCAGGCCCTGAGGTAGAAATTCTGACTTAAAATTAGAAAAGTAATCAATATCAGCACTCTGGATAGCGCTATTGGGACTTAGAGCTACCAAATTTTAATACTATTTGAGGGAGAATTACTTGCAACAAGCACAGAATTATGATTTCTAGTTCTGTGTTGTTCAAATGTCTTTATCTATTGTAATGAGATTTTTCTCCTTCAAAGTGGCTCTTGACAGTAGTGGTAGTGATGATGGGTGTCCTCAGTATTCTTCTCTCTATGTTATCAGCTCTTAGTAGCATCTTCCTCAGAAGTGATGTCCAGGTCCGACTGGCCATGAGTAGCGCTATACCCTTAAACAGATCTAGTGAATGCATGACATTATCTTTTACTAGTCATAGAAATTCAAATTGCATTTTTTATAGTTTCCCTGGGCCTCATGTGGTTCTCTATGTACTTGGCATTGAAAATACGATACTCCAAGCCTGTGTGCTCTCATATGCTTGGAGGTTTCTGAATTAGTTAAAAATTAAACACAATATTTTTCTTTCTTCCAATCTTCCCTTGTCATTGCTGCTCCTGGTTCCATCCTGCAGAATAATACAGCTTTGTCTCTAGGAAATCATGAGTGAGGTACAGTAAATACATCATTAGGTAAGCAATCTGAGCTGAAAATTGGTGATATTTAAGAAATGCTGATGTATGGAATTTGGAGGTGTTTCCTTACCTGACAGATGGCAAAAGGAAATTTTAAAAAATGGTCACAGTGGGTCCCTTCCTCCACACTTCAGTGCTTTATTAAATAAGAGCAAGTCTATTTAATTAATATTGATTTAACACTGGCTGTCCTTGGGACATGTTACCTTTTGACACATTTTTTACCTTCAAAACTGCCAAAATTGCAAAATAAATAATAACAAAAATCAAATCCACATATAAGCTGAGGGTAATTGTGGTTTGTTATCACCAGTTTACAGCTACTCCAGGAAGGTGCTACGTGTCTTTCCAAGTGGTAGTGTCTTTATTTATGACCTCCAGTGATTATGTGCCTTTTCAGAGATTTCTCAGAGCTTGGCCTGGGTCAGCCATGTGTGGGACTGGAGGGAAGGATAAAAATTCTGACTATTTACCTCACGATCCTGGCATTTGTGAGCACATGGAAATCTCATTTTGATGGAAATATAGCCTAGTTCTTTCTTTCCAGGAACCAAAAGAGGGCAGTTGTTTGTCAGTTGGAAGATGAGGATAAGTTTGTCATGCATTGTCCCTCCTGTCTGGAAATTTCAATCATGGATAAGTAACTTACAGTTGTTGATTGCCTAAAGTAAGACCTTTTTATTAGTGCTTATTGCTCCCCTACTTTTTGTTTTCTCCAAAATTGTAGAGAAGGCTTTGGGTAACAGCATCTTGTAAACTTACCCCTGTCTGTGAGGCATGATATATATAGTCAGGAGAAACCTGTGAAACACATATTCTATTTTTAGTATCAAGATCATCCTATACATATTCCTTCTACCTATAATCTGTATAGACACAATTCACATTGTATGAGTCACACGTGTACAGGTATGATATTCAAATACCATTATGTGTGCAATTCATTTCACAATATCTATTTTACCTTTTGGTAAACTTTTCAGTTTTTCACACCAGAGAGACACTGTGGTATTTGTACACCATATACTAGGAAGTACCTTACGTCATTGGAGTCCTCTTCTCTGCTATGATCACTCTTTGATCCAGACTCCGACCCTTCATTGAATGAAAGACAAGCTAGGAGGAAAAATATCAGCTGAACTTCCCAACTGGGCACTATTAGGAGATCCACACAACCCTTATTTTAGCCTTCTCCTTACCTCAAGTCATTTGCCCCAGGATATTACCTACCCCTATGTGGTCAGAAACATTTGCAGAATGTTTCTGGTTTAGCAGGTTCACTGACCTCCTTCCAGAGAAGATGAGGAACCGAAAAATCTCACATTCATCCTCTCTGAATTTTCTCTCAAGTTTATCTCTGGTAACAATGGAGTAGATTTGTAGTAAGAAAATAGACAATTCTGGAACAAAGGAAAACCATCGATTTGTCTCTGGAAAGGAGGCTGTGCAGTTATTCAGACTTGGCCTGATATATTGCTGTTGCTGAGGTCACACAACATGGATTAAAAAGAGTCAAGGCAAATGGTCCACAGAAGAGTATGACCCTGAGTTGATGTGGAAGTCAGGGGGATTCATATCTGGAACAACTTCTTCCAGGAGCTTCAGGGGGTGTTCACCTAAGCAGCACAGCTGTGAGAATTTTTTTTAAAGAAATTGTTGTTTTATTTTCCTTTCTGCCAAAATTGTGTTCCCATTGCTTTGTGTTTTACAATAAGGTTGGTCCTATCTTTTGGGATAGGGCCATGGCCTTCCCAACCTTCTGGATGCAGTGCACTTCCTTTACTGAAGAGGTAAATTGCTACAAAGAGATGCTGTTTGAAGTGTTGAGGGCAGAACAATGGAGTCACATTGTGCCTCTGTATGAAAATCATTTGGAAGAATAACATAACTGTCCTCAGGAATTCTCCCTTCCTATTCTGTTAGTTGATAGTCTGTCCAGTTGGCAACATATTCTGGGAGCACAGATAGTCCCATTTCAGAAGAAAGTCCCAGTTCCAAAATCATAAGATTTTTAAATTTGTAAAATTTAGACATTCCTCATGGGGAATTTGTATATCATCTATCTCAATTCCTTTCATTCCATAATCCCCTTCCTTCCTATCAATCCTTCTTCTCCTCTTTATTTACAAAACTTTTTTCCATTTTCTTCTTTTTCTCTCATTTTTTCCTTACCCTTCCCTCCTCTATAGTTTCCCTTTCCTTTTGAACAATTTCTTCCTGTTTCACAATATCTATTATATATTTTGGTTCTTATTTATACTTTCAGTTTCTCACACCAGAGAGACAATGTGATATCTGTACACATGTGTCTGATTTATTTGACTTAAGAGCATGGTCTCAAAGTGCATGAATTTAACTAAAAATACTTCAGGTTTATCCTTCTTTCTGACTATTTCATTGTATTAGAAATGTTTATTCATTCAGCAGGTGGTAGGCATTTGTGCTGTTCCTAAGATTTAACTATTACCAGCTGTGCTAATATAAACATGAATGCATATCTATTGCTGTAGCACGATGTTTTTAATTCTTGTGGGAAGATACCAAAAGGGGGAATATCTGGGTTAAATACAACTTTTAGTGCTCTATTTTTGAAGAATCTTCACACTGATTTCCACAGTGGTTACACGTGTCTGCACTCCCACCAACAGTGCAAAATGGCTCCTCGTGATAACACACTAGCCACATTTTTATTAGTTGGCTGGTTGATGATAACCACTCTTTTGAGAAAGATAGAAGCTCAGTGTTGTTCTAACTTGCATCTCTCAAACAACCATTGATGTCATCAAACATTCAGCACTGATTCCTCTTAAAAGGCACCATGGAGTCTGGTTACTGCTTTGAGAGAAGAGAGAAGAGGTGCAATCTTGTCCAGCTGTTCTGAGCTGGTTATCACTGCCACTAATGTTCTGCTAAAATTGATGAGCACTGTCACATTACATGCTGCTCCAATGAAACATTTACTCCTTTCCAGTATTCATATATGGTTTGGTGGAGTAACTTTGGAGAGTCTGCAAAAGAAGAAAAGGTGACTGAGGCACTTCCTTTTATAAATAAAGCACTGGTTGGGCTGATCCATCAGATCAAACAGAACAGAGAACTAGGTAACAGGTTGGTCCTTACTGATTAATCAGGTCATAAACATAAGACTTCCAGATGTTTAACAACATATTTTGAATGTCTACAATGTGCTGGTAACTGTAAATAGAATAGTATCTGTTGAACACAACTTCATAGGGCCATAGCGACTGATATTTTTACACATTTCTATCTACTCCTCTATGCAACTCAATAAAAGCTGCTTCCTTTTGTCAGAGCCCAGCTCCTGATCTACACTCTGGTCATTCACAATATCATTGCTCTGTCCAACTGATAAGGGAATTGAGCTGATAAGCCATACAATATGCATTTGTGCCTTGATATTGGTGGAAAATATTTAAGAATACTATTAAAATTGGAACCATTTAGGAAAACAAAAGACTGATATGTGTTCAGAGAGAGAGAATTGTTTATCTATCTAATAATTTAAATACCAAATGCAGCATACTAAGCACCTGCTTTAGCAAGTGCAGGGACCAGGATTCGATCCCTAGTCCTGCACACCAATCCAGCCCCACCTCCAGGTGCAATGAGCCAGTGACTGGCTCCAAGCATAGTGATGTACACCTGCAATCCCAGAGCAGGAGAGGCTGGAAGCAGGCGGATCACTGCAAGTCTGAGGTGTGTAGTGGAACCCTATACCAAACGTAAGTACCAAAGTGACTAAAAATTGTATTTTTGTGAATTATTATAAATAATACAAAGGAAATATAAAGATAACAATATTTTTAAGACAACATTAATATAACATTTATTCAATATAATAATTGAGTAATTTAAATGACACCTGTTGAAGCAATGCTCAGGGTAGTCAATATGTAGGCAAACATGCTGCTCAAGTCATGTTCAGAGTAAACTAAGTGGGTAAGAGAAACTGAAGTTTTTAAGAGGCAGCCTTTCGTAAGTAACATCTTCTCACTCTGCAGAAAGGCATGTCCTCACAGCTTCCAGCCCATAGGAGCTATCTTCTCATTCTCATCTATCCTGAGACCAAACACCAAGACCAACTACACAGTAGAAAGACTAATGGCACGACCTTGAGAATCAGGCTCAGTTGACACTGAGACATCCAGAAAGATGAACTCAGCAAAAGCTTTGGGGAAATGCATTGCTTCACAGGAGAAGTCCTGGGACCGCATCATAATCTTCTCTCTATTCACTGGCTTTGTGAAAACAACATATTTATAGGGACACAATCTCTATCCTGATGTTATTGCTAAAGAAACTGCTCCCCTCTGCATTAGCCATCTATCTCTTTCTGCTGCTGCTTTGAGGCATCTGACTTATTATATGTGAAAGCTACAGGATCAAGTAGGAATGTCAGTCAGAGTAAATATAGGCAGACTCTGTATGCTAATAAAGGTCAGCCAAACCTCATGGGCCCCATCCGTCATGTTTGTTGGTAGTGTACCAGGATATTACAGCCCTTATCCCCATCCTCCACTGCCCATTGTGATAGGTACGCAAAGTAATCTTACTTCAGAATGTGCAGTGGACAATTTACCTGTTGTCCATCTTCCATTTGTGTACACAATTATTTTCCTGCCCTGGTTATAAGACCTTCCTGGCCTAACTCTTGCATGGTCAAGAACTTGTCCAGGAAGATTCCTTGTGCCCTTATCTTAAACTTATGCTGGCTATTTCTTGAGTGGGTTTTGAGTTTCTCTTAACAAATTGGCATTTAAAGAGCCATCTCATAAGCTGACAAGACTTTCTTTGACGGAAAGAACTATTTTTAATGACTAGATCCAAATATTAAGAATATGTAGGCCTCCTTAGCTTAGTTATCAAGTCTTTTGAAAAGGCTCTTTGTACCTTTAGGAAAACTACTCTGTTCCTGAAACTTGTTATAATTCTTTACTTGAGAATGAATGCTGAAAGAAGAGGATTTTGAATTTCCTCTTAGAATTTGTCTATAATATTGCTTACACTTTATTCCCTTTCATATTCAGCCCCACAGTTTGAAGAGGAAGCTTGACAATTGTGTCTTCCCAGGATAAGCTGGTGTGTAAGTGGAGGATCCCTGATAACAGATTCACTTCCTGAACCATCATGGTGGCTTTGGCTGGTGCTGCCCGTCCTGAATCAGGGAGGCACATGGTGCTCCTACCCTGAAGTGTTCTGTGCTTCTAATCCTGAAAGTTTTCATGTTCTTTCTTTCTCATATTTCCTGATAAGACTTCTTCAAGGATATTTCAAATGTCTGGAAAGGGTCTGAATTTGCAGAGCTCCTGCCTGATTATGGTTTATAGTTGCTAGCTTCTTCCCTTGGTGTGTCACTATATACACTTACTTTCCTGCTCTGCTTCTCCAACCAGGATAACGTTTCCCAGATCTTCAGTGAGGTCAACAGCTCATAGCTAGATGTGCAGTTTTTTCCATGAATACAATAACTGCTTCTCCTACCTCAGCCCTTTTGAATTACTGATCTCATCATATCAGTATGTTGCCCTTACAGTCTGTTTTATAAATTGGTATTAGTATGTATGAAAAATCAGACATTTTTACTCTCTATCTTATTCTTTTCTTCTGTGTGTAGATGAGGACCAAAAGATAAGCTAATTATTATGTACTCAGGAATAAACTACACAGTCAGATAAAAAACAAAGTTATACGTAAGTAGCATTTGCCCATATTGATTGTGGCAATGCTTCTCAGACTAAGTTTGCGTAAGAATTAACTGGGGAGTTTGTTACTAATGAAGAATCCCACTCTACCCTCAGAAACTCTAAAGCCTGAGGTGATGAGAATTAATGAGGGGATATTAATAGATTTTGATGGACAAAATAATTGGACTACATTTTGTGAAATATGAAATTATGGGTAGAAAGAAGTTTTATTACATGATATTCTATTTCACCAATATCAATATCCTTTAAAATATTTTATTAGTGCCTATCTTTATGGAATAGGTAAATTTACCCATTGCATCTTAATCTGTTTTGCTTATCTTCTTTTTCCCCATTCCTAGATCATCTTTAAGACCATGTCTTCTATGGCTATTTGACCATAAATTTCAATGAACAAAATTAAAGATAATAAAAAAGTATGATTTTTCTGTGTCTTGAATAGTGTGAATATACTCCTAAAAGTGGTCCATGCTTTTTGCAAAGATTCAGATTTTGGTTGGCAAATTAACACTTTACAATTAAACAAAATCTCAGTGGATACATCGCCTTTCTGCAACCAGTCATAATTAACAATTTATTTTCTATTATCCTAGACCCTGGGTAAACTATTACAGTGCAGAAAGAAAGTTCTGCATTGAACATCCTATCTCTGTTTTAACAGAATGAAATATTAATCATTATGGGAACTAGTTCAAGAAAGTGCTAGGTTTAAGACATATACAAGAATATCCACGTAAAACAACAGAGATAAAGTCATGCTTTCAGGTATTGCTTCTTATGGTGCTACTAGATGAATATTGTTAGGTATACAAGACACTTATTTTGAAACATTGAAAAGTAAAATATAATTTGGAAAATATTTACATTAACGAATAAGGTATAATGATGTTATTGCAAAAAGTTTTCTTGAATATAAGACATAAAGTACCCAGGAAAAGGAGTGACAAAATCCAGAATGTATTCATATAGCAGAAAACATCAATGGGCAGTCAACCAATGAAAAATGATTCATCTCATTAGTAAAAGTAAAAATATACTAATTTAAAAAATATGCCAAAATAAGCTAGGATTTAGATTTCTTTTTAATTTTTTCTTCATTTTAATGAGGAAAAAAGATAAAATAGCAATAAAACAGTTTCAAAACAGGTTAGTAGGACAGTTGCAATAACTGTAAATTGCATACAAGATGTACACCTGATATCTTATCTAAACAATATTAGTAAAAATCTTTCTTTTTGTTGAACTAGGAAAAAGTAGCTGTATATCCATCCTATCTTGTATGTACATATATATGTTTTTTACTACAAATGGTCCTTTATTTATCTCACCCATTTTTGTTTTGTTTTGTCAGAGATAGGTGTCCCATTTCTGTTAGAGAAGCTGTATTTGGAGAAGTCTTTTTTTTTTTTTTTTTTTTTCAGAGCCAGAGACTGAACTCAGGCCTTTGCACTTGCCAGACAAGTGCTTATTATACTGGCTATCTTCCTGGTCCTTGGAGAAGTCGTTAAAGGACCGTTTCATAGAAAATAAGGAATTCTAATTGACCTGCTTAGTTTGGAAAACAAATTAGCAATATATTATTTATTCATTCATTAAAATACCATTAAATCTTGCATGGCCCTGAGGCACTAGGGATACCAAACTGCACAAAATTAGTTACATGGCTTGACACAGAAAATACTGAAAAATAATTTGTGAATGAGGATATATGTACCATAGAGATATATGTGAATGTATACATATTTCCATATATATGTATTTCCACATGTATGTTTCCACGTGCATGTTTCCACATGTATGTTTCTACATGTCTGTTTCCATATATATGTTATTATTTCCATATATATATAAATATATATTTCCATACATATATATATATATATATATATATATAAATTTGTTAGACAACTGAGCTATAGCCATCTTACAAAACTATGCAGTCGTGTAAGAAAAAAATAGAAGACACTCGGACATAAAATCTATAATATATATTGAATTTACAATCAGTATAGAAGATTACACATATTATAATTCCATAATTCCATTTCAAAAGGTACATTTGCATGCATACATATATGAGAAAAACATTATACATGAATTTACAACTGTGTAAAATTTCTGGTAGTTTTAAATTCAATCTTAACTTTCCCTGTTCTCTAATTTTCTAAGTATAGATTTTTTTCTATATAAATATTTCTTGTGGGATATTTTTACCTTTTTTATTTTGAAGTAATTATAAGTGTACATGCATTTATAAGAAATAATATGGACAAATTTTCCACAGCCTCACCCAGTCTCCAAAATGGTAACAACTTGAAAACCACAAGGAAGACAGTGACTTTCATTTACTGATGACAGCAACAACACACAAGGAGCACTGCTCTTGTTCTTTTATGGCCATACCAAATTCCCTCCTACCATGAGCCAATTGTTTAACTTTGGCAATTAATCAGTGCTTATTTCAACAATTCTTTGCTCTCAGGAATCTTACATAAACTGGTTCAAACAGTGTGCAACCTTTGAGGACTTTTTAATCATTCATTTCAGTTTCCCATTGATTGATCGAAGTCTATGTAGTAAATATTCACTATTTTATGAGTAAGTTTTGCATGATATGCCATTTTTCATGAATTGCTTTATTTACCCATTAGAAACAATATGCATTGTTTGATGTTTGCAGTTAGTATAACGTAAATATGTATGTGTCGATTTTTCTGTAAGCACTCCTTTTGATGTGTAAAAGCATTTTAATTTGATGAGATCCCAATTGTTGATTCTTTAAAGTATTTCCATGCAGTTTGGACTTTGTTCATGAATTCTCTACCTACTGCTTCATCTTTAAGATTTCTACCTACTTTATCTTCCAGTAGATTTAGCGTTTCTGTTTTAATATTTAGATTTAAATATCAGGATTTAGGTATTCTGTTTTAATGTTTAATATTTAGATCTACGTAATAATTCTAATATCTAAATATTTAAATTTAATATTTAATATTCAAATAGATCAATTCTTTAACCAGTTTTTTGCATTAGCTTAGTGCATGGTGATAGACATGGGTCTAGTTTTAGTCTTCTGTATATAAAGAGCCATTTTTTCCAGTGCCATTTGTTAAAGAGATTATCTTTCTTCTAGTGCATATGTTTAGCCTCTTTATCAATGAAAAGATGACTGTGTGTTTGTAGGTGTGTCTGCATATTCCACTCTGTCCCACTTATTGTCAGGTCTTTTTTTGTGAGTACCATGCTGACTTTATCACTGTAATTTTGTTGTATAATTTCAAGTATGGGATTGTAATGCCTCCTACCTTTCTTTTGTTACCAGGATGAATTTTGCCATTCTAGGTCTCTTTGCCTCAAGATGAATTTTAGAAATATTTCCTCTAGTTCTGTAAGTTACTAGAGGTAAGTATTACCCTGATATCAGAACCAGAGAAAGAGTCAACCAAAAAAGAGAACAGTAGGCCAACACCCATAATGAACATAGATGTAAAAATCCGCAATATGATACTAACAAAAAAATTCAACAAATTATCAAAAAGATTATACACCATGACCAGGTAGGATTTTTCCCATGAATGCAAGGATGGCTCAACATATAAAAATCAATTAATGTGATACATCATATCAACAGAACCAAAGATAAATATCACATGATTGTCTCAATAGATGCAGAAAAATCTTTTGATAAAGATCAAGTCCAGCACTCTTTCATAATAAAAGAAGATCTATGGAAAATCAGATGAGAAGGTCTTTCCTTCAATCCGATAACAGTAGTCTATGACAAACCAGCAACCACTATCAAGCTAAATGGACAAGGATGTTCACTATCACCACTTCTATTCAATATAGCTCTGGAAACATTAGCCATAGCAATCAGACAAGAAAGAGAAATAAAAGAATTAAAGGAAAGGAAGAATTTAAACTATCATTATTTTCAGATGATATGTTACACTACATAAAAGACCTCAAAACACTTTATAAAAAAGACTTTTGGAACTAATAACCAAATCCACTTGCATAGCTGGATAAAGTGTGGTTTTAGTACATAAAAATATAACTGATATTTACACATCTACTTTGTGACCTTAATTACTTCACTTATTAGTTCCTGCAATTTTGTAATTTTTAGTATCTTCCTACATATGCAATCAAGACATTTTTAAAGTATTTTTTATTGAAAATCAAATAGCAATGGGACAGCTTCAAAAGAGGTCAATAGGACAGTTACAATGATTAATACATTACATATTGCTGTTTTCATAGTGGTTATTCATACTACAAGATGCAGACATGATAACCAAACACTATTAGTACAAATCTTTTTTCTCATTGAATTAAGAGAAAGTAGCAATGTATCTTTCCTATTTTGTATATACAGACACAAAAATGGTCCTTCATTCATAACCTGCTTTTTCGTGTAGTTTAGTCAGAGATGGGTATTTAATTCCTATTTAAATATTGTAGGTGCGTAATTCATCAAAATAATCCAATATAGTCCAGTAGTCCATAATAGTGGTGGTTATCTGCAGGACTGGCAGTGACAAAACTTGTTGAATTGAGCCTTTTAAAGCTCAGCATATTAATATGGATTTACTTTTTATATCTCTTTTTTTATACTTTTCTGCTGGATGGCTAAGACCAAGATAAAGCAAGAAATATATAACAAGAAATCTTTTATATGTAACAAGGTCAATCAAATACCATCACCTGAGGAATGAATGAAATAAATGTGGCATTTTCACACAATGGAGCATCACTCAATTATAAAGAATGATAAACCCACATGCTTTTTTTACACCTATTTTTGTATCCTGTTCTAATTCCTGATGTTTTTTAATTATTTAATTGAGAAACAAACAGCAATGAGACAGTTTTAAAACAGATTAGTAGGACACTTTCAATAGTTAATACATTGCATATTGCAGTCTTAGTAGTTACTCATTGTACAAGATGCAGAACTGATATTCTGTACAAAAACACTATTAGAACAAATCTTTCTATCCATTGAATTAAGAGAAAGTAGCTGCCTATCCTAACTACTTCGAATATATAGATACAAAGTGGTATTTCATTTGTATCCCTTTTTTGTTTAGTTTTGTCAGAGATGGATATTTCATTGTCATTTAAATATTCTAAGCACATGAATTCAGCAAAATATTTGAATATAGTCCAGTAGTCCATAATAGTAGAGGGTTTTCCTTAGGACTGGCAATGTCAGAAGGTGTCTTGAGCCTTTTACAGCTCAGCATATTAATATGGCTGCTTACTTTTAATACTTTCTTTTTATAATTTTCTGATGGATGGTTAAGACCATGATAAAGCAAGACCTATATAACAAGAAATGTAACTTTTGTATCTGATAAGTCAGTCAAATTCCTCAGAATTTATCCTAAAACCCTGTACCACAGCTTGTAGATCCTTTGTCAGTGGCAGCCATGTGGATGAGCCATGGCCATTGCTTGATGAATTTCCTCTCTGTGAAAGCCTGAGAGAATAATTTCACTCCATGTGACTCTCCTTAGGCACACTCCATATCATCAACCACTTTCCCCAGTGGGTCCATAATATCCTTGATCAGAAAATTTGGGACACACCTCAGTTTTGTGCTGTTACAGTACAGGTTCTCCTATCTCCTGCCTCTACACCTTGAAAGGCTAAGGTCTAAATGTTGGCTATCCTTTTGGCCCTTCTTTTACACTAACTTTTTGTCTGCAAACTTAGTTTGTGAACCCTCCAGAAGAGAAACTTATTGTTATTATTCTACAACATAGGAAGTTGAGCTTAATTTCACTATCGGTCTGAATATCAAACATCTTAGACATAGCATGGAATAGGTATTTTCCATCAAGTATTGATATGTTAAAACTTAAGTACCTACAGAATATGAAGAGAAAAATTTCAAAAATAAAAATATGTTAAAGAATAGGAATAAACCATTACATATTTTTACACAGAGGTTTAGAAATCTAACCATCTACACCATTGTAGAAGGACAGTCCTGTGACATTTTTTTCTTGTCTCTTGTTTTCATTTATTATGCATCTTTTAAACAAACATTTACTTGAGAGACACTATGGCAGTAATTGGTATGTCATGACAAGCAATATGTGTTTTGAAGACCAGAATGACAGGCTTGCCAATCATGACCAAGGTATTTCCAAAATTTTGCTATCACTAATTGTGCTGCTATAAACATAGGTACACATATATCATTATGATAAAAGTTTTCAGTTCCTCCGGGAACATTCCCCAGAGGGGGATAGCTGGTTTGATGCTCATGGTATCTCCCTTGCCAGGTAAGTGTGGGATAGTTGGTTTGAATGGGATTTCCAGTCCTACTTTTTAAAGGAGACTCCACACTGTTTTCCACAATCACTGCACTAGTCTATATTCCCACCAGCAGTGGAGAGGGTTCAATTTTCCCCACAGCCTCTCCAACATTTCTTGTTGGTTGATTTCTTTATGATAGCCATTCCTTCTGGGGTGAGATGATATCTCAATGTTGCTTTAATTCACATTTCATGGATGGCGAGTGATGTGGAGCATATTTTCATGTATTTATTCGCTTCATTAATTTTGTCCTCTGAGAAGTGAGTATTGATCTCGGATGCCCATTTCTGGATTGGGTCTTTAAATTTTGGGGCCCTAATAATTTTTAGTTCTTTATGAATTCTAGAGAGAAATCTGAGTGTGTACTAGTCAACAATTTTTCCAAATTTGTGTGTTGTCTTTTCGCTTTATTGGTAATTTCTTTTGACATGCAAAATCTTCTCAATAAAAAGAGGTACCAGTTGTTAATTCTTTTAAGTATTACCTGGATGATTTGATTTTTGTTCATGAACACTTTGCCTGCCCCTATGTCTTCAATAGTTCTTCCTACTTTCTCTTTCAGGAGACTTAGGGTTTCTCTTTTAATGTTTAGATTTTAGTCCTTTTTGACTTTAGCTTAGTATATGGTGATAGACCTGGGTCATGTTTTAGTTTTTGGCATGTAGAGAACCAGATTTTCCAGCACCACTTGTTAAAGAGGCTATCTTTCTTCCAATGAGCATGTTCGGCTTCTTTATCAAAGATAACGTGGCTGAGTGTGTTCATAGAGGCTTCTGCATCTTCTAATGTATTCCATTGATCCTCAGGTCAGTTTCATTGCCTATAACATGCTGATTTTGTCACAGTAGCTTTGTAGTACAATTTCAAGTCAGGAATTCTGATGCCTCCTGCCTTGTCCTTGATGGTCAGGATTGCCTTTGCTATTCTAGGTCATTTTTTGTTCCAAACAAATTTTAGGAATGATTTCTCTGGGTTTGTGAGGTATGTTGGTGGTAGTTTGATAGACATTGCATTAAAGCTGTACAGTAATGTTGGGAGTATGGCCATCTTCATGATGCTAGTTCTTCCTATCTAGGAGAAAGGAATGTCTTTTCATTTTCTGAAATCCTGTATGATCTCTTTTTTCAGAATATTGTAATTTTCCTTAAAAAGATCTTTGACATCTTTAGTTAGATTAATTCAAGGTATTTCATTTTCCTCAGTGCTATTGTAGAAGGTATTATTTCTCTAATTTCCTTCTCAGTGTGCTTATTATTTTTGTATAGGAATGCTATTGACTTTTGGGTACTGACTTTTGGGTATTGACTTTGTATCCTGCTATGCTACTGAATTTTGTAGCTTCTTAGTGGAGTTTTTTGGGTCTTCCAAGGAAAGATTCATGTCATCTGGAAATAGTGGTAATTTAACTTATTCTTTATCTATTCTTATTCCTTTCATTTCTCCCTCTTCTCTAATGGATATAGCTAATGATTCCAAAACTATATTGAATAGGAGGAGTGACAGAGGACATTGTTGTCTTGTACCAAACCTGAGAGTAAAAATTTCACTTTTTCCCCATTTAGAATTATGTTAGCCTTTGGTTTGTCATAGACAGCTTTTATCAGACTGAAGTAGAGGCCATCTTTTCCAATTTTTTTGTAGGACAATGAATATGAACAAGTGTTGGATTTCGTCAAAAGCTTTTTCTTCATCAACTGAAATGATTATGTGGTTTTTAAATTTGGCTGCATTTATATAATGTATTACATTTATAGATTTGTGAATATTGCAGCACCCTTGCATCCCTACATGTTCCATGAATCCTACATGTTCACGGTGTATAATCTTCTTGACGACTTGTTGTATTCTACTTGATAAGATGTTACTGTCGATTTTTGCATCTATGTTCGTAAGGTAGATTGGCTTGTAGTTCTTTTTAGGTGTGTCTGTCCCCGGTTTTGGTATCACTATAATACTTGCCTCCAGGAATGTTTTTGGGAAGATTACTTCCTTTTCAATTTCATTCAAGAATGTGAGGAGTATAGCTATTATATCTTGTGTAAATTTCCTCTAGAATTCATCTGTGAATCCACCATGACCTGGGCTTTTCTTTGTCATTATGGTTTTTATCACATTTCATATTTCATTGGCTGTTATTGGGTTATTGAAAGTTGTTATATCTTCTTGATTCAGTTTTGGTAATTTGTACCTTTATAGAAATCTGTCTATTTCTTCTGTGTCTTTTATTTTGTGAGAGTAAAGATTCCCAAAGAAGCTATTGATAATCATCTGAATTTCCACAGGGTCTGCCGTAATTACATCCTTTTTATTCCTTATTGCTTGTATTTGAATATTTTCTTCCCTTTTTTTGATGAGGTTAGCTAAGGGCTTATCGATTTTATTTAGTCTTTCAAAGAATTAGCTTTCTGATTCCTTAATTCTTTGAACTGTTTTATTCATCTCAATTGAATTAATTTCTGCTCTAATCTTTATGATTTCTCAAGTCTTTGGGCTTTGAGTTTGGTTGGTTCTTCCTTTTCTAGATGTTGGACACGCAGCATTATGTAATTTATTCCTATTCTGTTTTAATAATGTGTGAGTTCACAGCTATAAATTTCCAAGAACTGTTTTCATCGCATCCATTAATTCTGATACGTTGTACTTAAATTTTCATTGAATTGTAGATATTGTTCAATATCTTGTTTAACTCCATCTGTGACCCTAGGGTTTCTGAGTAGCATGTTGTTTAATTTTCATGTATTTATGGAGTTTTGCTGGTTTCTTTTGTCATGTATTTCCAGTTTTATTGCACCGTGGTCAGAAAATATGCATACAATAATTACTGTTTTCTTGCATATGCTTAAGCATGACCTATGGTCTAGTATGTGATCTATTTTATAAGATGACCCATGTGCAGCTGAAAAAATGTGTATTCAGCTGCAATTGGGTGGAACACTCTATATGCCCACTAAGTCCGTTTGTTCCCAAGGTCTGCTACTTCTTTGGTACTTCTTTGTTTGCTTGACCTATCTTTTTGAGATAATGGAGTGTTAATGTCTCCCATCAAGTTTGTGTCCTTGATATTAGATTTTTCATGTCCATTAAGATTTGT
The DNA here is from genome assembly GCA_004027165.1 of Ctenomys sociabilis. Lineage (NCBI taxonomy): Eukaryota > Metazoa > Chordata > Mammalia > Rodentia > Ctenomyidae > Ctenomys > Ctenomys sociabilis. Next base: position 34,523 of record PVKA01014748.1, read on the forward strand.
CTTACACAATTCAGTGCTCACCTGTTTGTTGCATACCTATTTATGACTGTTACCTCTTCGTGTTCAGTTTTTCATCTAATCAGTATGTAGTGGCCTTTATTATTTCATTTGATCAATCATGGTTTGAAGTTGAGACTGTCTGAGAACAGATTGCTATCCATGCTATTTTCTGAGATCTGAGGCATGTAGTATTATTTTCCATCCTTTGGCTTTCAGTCAATGAATTTCTTTATGGCTTAAGTATTTTTTTTGTATACAGCATATTGCTGGGTTTTGTTTCCTAATCCACTATGCAAGTATATTTCTTTTAATTAGTGAATTGAGTCCATTTACATCGATGGTTATAATTGAGATGTATTGACTTACGATTGACATTATTTGCCTGCTGTTGTTTACTCATTTTTCTGCTGTGTTTAATTGTTTTCCTTATTTATTGGGCTTCTTCTATTCTCATTCATGGAATTCTGATAAGTTTGGTCCCTCTCTAGAGTATCTTTTAGTAATCTGTGTAGAGTTGGCTTTGTCATCATGAAATTCTTTCATAATTCTTTGTCATGGAAGTATTTCACTTCTCCATCAAACATGAAAAAGAGTTTTGCAGGGCTGGAATTTTTTTTTCATAGAGCTTCTTGAAGTGCTCTGCTCCATGCTATTCTAGGGAATTTGACTATTATGCATCTTGGTATGTTTTTCATTAGGTTGATGTTTTTGGAGGTTTGTATGTTTTGGTTTCCTGGATATCAGCTTGCTTCCTCGTATTTGGGAAATTTTCTGTTATTACTTCTGCCCATATTCTTTTTACATCATTTGTATTGAGTCCTTTTTTCTCACTGATGTCTATTAGTTTCACATTGTTCATCTTAGCATCATCTTGCAGGTGATGAATTATTTTTTCCTGCATCCTAGTTGTTTTTAAGAGATCTTTTCTTACCTTATCACTAGCTGCAACTGCATCTTCAAGATCTAAAATTCTATCTTCACTTTCACTCAGATGGTTTTCCAAGCTTGTGATTGAGATTTTAAGCTTCATATCTCTTTGACTCTGCTTCATGTGATCTATTTCTTTCCTGTATTGCTCATTCAAGGAATCCATTCTTTTTCTAACTTCCTCTACTTTTTATGTGTGTCTTCTTGAGAAGCAGTTACTAATTGTTTTACTTCAGTGATAATTTCTGATCTGATTTCCTCGCTATGTTTCTGCATTTGATTCTTTACTTCAGATGCTATTAATTCAAAGATTTCTTTTTTTCTTTCAGAGGTCATTTATGATCTCAGTTCCTCTACACCTTTCTGCTATTAATTCACAAGCTATTGATTCAAGCATTTCAGCTGTATGATTCTCATTTTCTCCTGTGCTAGTGTGCTCTGCACTTGTTCTTGGTGGGTGCAGGGCCTGCGATTACAGTTTGCTCCTTCTCTTTGTCATTTTGTATAGCACTGTCCTCTGACCTTTGGTGTAGAGGTTTGGTGCAGTTATAACCTTAGGACCTACTAAAATTTGGGTGTAGTTCTACAAAGTTTGAATTCATCCAGTTGTGCCTGGCTTGGGTCTGGCTACTTTGCTCACCTCCTTCTTGGTGCAGTCCTTGGACTCTGGCGATATGTTCTGCTCCTGGATTAGCTGGGTGGTTCTGGGCCCTGGACTCTCTCCAGAGTCTTTAGCTGCAGAGTTTCACCCCAGGCCTTTATGCCAGTCCTGGACTGAGTGTGGAGGGGTCCAGCATGCACAGTGGAATGCAGAAGCTCTCCCACACACTCATTGGGTCTGAGCTTGGGCTGGGTGTGGAGGAGTCTCAAGCGCGGTGAAAGTTCTCACTCACCCAGCAGGCTTGGGCTGGCTCTGGAGGGATGCATGGTTCTGAAGAGCTTGATGGAAGGTCTCACTCACTCAATGTACCTATAAAGGGTCTGGAGAGGTTCAGTGGGTGCAGGGGGGTGAGGAAGGTCTCCCACACACTCGCAGAACCTGGGCTTTGGCTGGGTCTGGAGGTGTCCCGAGAGGCTGGCCTCATTTCTTTTTTTTTTTTTTTTCAGAACCTGGGTTTGAAGTCAGGCCCTTGCACTTGCCCAGGAAGTGCTTATTTCACTGAGCCATCTCCCTGACCCCTCATTTTCTAAATAGACATAATTTTGTTTTCTCTTTGTCTATTAATATACCTTTCATTACCTTTTTATTTTTGCCTTGTTGAACAGTCTAGAGTCTTCAGCACTGCAATACCTCTTTGGTTTATTCCAACTGTTAGATAAAAACATTCAGTATAATATTTTCTATAAGTTTTTTTTCATATTTTCATTAATCCACCATGTTATCTTATTGGTAATATTTTTATAATGAATGCTTACTTTTTGTTAAATTATTTTTCTGTATCAATATGGATGTTCATACAACTTTTTGTTAGTTTTTTCATACATCAGATCACACTGTTTTTCTTTTAAGAATGTGAAACCAGCCTTATACTCTCAAATAAGCCCCAGTTAATGTATCATTTTCATTTGCATTGTTGAATTTTGTTGCTAATATTTGCTTAAAATTTTTTCATCTTTATTCATAAATATGTTATTCTTTAGTTTTTTTTTTCTTTTTATACTCTAGTTTCAGAACATTAGCATCAAAAAATTGGAAATTGTTCATTTTTATGTTTGGAAAATATTGTGTACAATTGGTATTAATTATCCTTTAAATATTTGGTAGAATTATCCAGTGAAACGATCTGGCTCTGAAGATTGTGGTTTCAGGAAACTTACAATTAGAAATTGAGTTCCTTTTATAGTTATAGGGTTAGTCAAATTATCTATTTTACATTGGATGAAGAGTGAAAGTTTGTGCTTTTCAAGGAAGTGATTCATATTATTTAAGTTGTCCCCGTTTGGTAGAGATAGTCATTATGCTCCCTTATACATTAATGTTTATAGCCACTTTAGAAAATTACCCCAAACTTGTTGAGTTAAAGCAGCATTAAATCTTTCTTTCATAGTGTTGGATGCCACCAATTCAGTATCAGTTTATTGAGCACAAAATCAACCTGTCAGCTGTCAGCAATCTCTACAAGCATAAAAATGAGTCTAAACCTCACGTCTTTTCATTTTTGTGGTATTCCTTGACTTGGGACCACAGAACTCTGATCTATGATCATGTTGCATATTTCTCTCCTGTGAGGAGCTAATCTCAGCAGTGCTCACACTGTTAGGACTTTGACAGTTTTTAGAGATGGACTAAAATACCTTTGCATAAAGGGATGTGCATGTCTCTTGGGGGACCAGAGATGGAATGTTGTTTTTTGTCCAGGTATCCTCCCAGAGCTTTATGTAGTCTTTGGGTAGGCTTATAGAATTTGTGATTAATTCTTGATCTAATGCTGGGATTATGGGTGTGAGTACTATAGTTGCCCTGGTATGGGTGATATGCATTACAATGTAAATAGGGGAAAGAGTTAGCTAACTGGGAGCTGCTACCCCTCCCTTTGCTCTTTGCTGTTTTGAACCTCCATGAACTGTTGCCCTCTGCTATGTGACACTCTGCCTTGGAACCAGCCTAGTATGGACTGAAACCTCCACTAACGGTGAGCTAAATAAACCTTTCCTTTTGGGTGTTGGTTATTTTGCCCCAGCAATGAGAAAAAAGTAACTAAGACAGATCCTAATAAGGAGTCTAGACATAACTTACTTTCACTTTTGTGATATTCATTGACTTAGGACCACATCATATGATCACACTGTGTATTTATCTTCTGTAAGTAGCTAATCTCCTTCTGCCTTGCTCTTATAAAGATTCATGTGATAAAATTTAGGACCCATCTAGATAATCTAGATGACCTCCTTTCTGAATAGACTTAAATCATCCACATCTGCAAATACTTTTTGCTAATTGGGTAACATTTGCAAGTTGTAGGACTTGAAGCCTAATATACTTGGTTGTAGTCACCATTCAGGCCATTACACTGCAACATCCCTTGCTACATTCCTGACATTGGTGATACATTTCTCACTCAACTTCTAATCAATTTTACAGTTGTCAATTGTGCTCAATTTTTCATAGAACTGCCTTCTTTACTTTGATTTTTCTCTATAATATTTCATTTCACTGCTTTTTCCTTCTATCATTATCTTTTGTATATTATGCCCCACTTACTTGGGTATATTTTTCTCCTGTTTCTTTTTAAATTAAGTCTATGTTAATGTGTATATAAAACATAATAATTGTGTGCATTAATCAAGTAGCATGATATTTCTGTACATGTATACATCTGTAATGTCTAAATCAGTTAACCCGTATCTATTTGTTAAATATTTTTTAGGTGTTTGTGGTAAAATCTCTCATGAAACTCTATGGTAGCTTTTAAAAAGTATGATATCTTCTATCTACCTTACCACACAATAACAAGCCCCAACAAGCTCCTAGCTGAAACTCAGAGCCTAGGGATCCACCACACCCCACACCTCCTTCCTCAGCCTCCTCCTTGGTTTCTGGTGCCCACTATTTCCTTTCAGTTTCTACGCAATCAACTTTTCCCATTGTACACAGGAGTGAGATCTTTCAGTCCTTATCTCTGTACCTTGGTTGTTTCATTTAACATCATAATCTCCAGTTTCAACCATTTTTCTAGGACCCTTAGGTGGGAGCTTTGATTATTGAGTTGAGCATTTTAAAAAATTCTGTAACATACATTTAGGTCAATAAATTCTCCTCTCACTGTAGTTTTAGTTATATTACACAAATTTCACCATGTTGTGTTTTTATTTCATAGTGCAATATACTTCTGACTTTTCCTTGAGACTTCTATACATGGACGATTTAGAAGTGTGTCATTGGGTTCCCATAGTGTGTGAAAATGCTCTGATTAACTAGTTTTGATTTCTAGTTTAGTGTAATTATGGTTGGAGAACACATTCTTTTATTATTTTAATTGGTCTACTTATTTATTGAAGTTTGCCTCGTTGCCTAGGATGTGGTCTACCTTAGTATGACTGCTATAGACACTTGAAAAGAATGTGTTATTGTGTTGTAGGGTAGAGTATTCTATAAACATTAATTTCATCCTATTGTTAGGCACATTAGGGAGTTCTAGACCTTGCTGAAATGTTTATTTGTTATTCAAAGAGGGTAATTAAGCCTCCAACTCCTGTTGTGTGTTTGTCTAGCTCTCCCTCCAACTGTATCAGTTTGTGCTTGGGACCATAGCCAGCAGGTTGGTGTTCATGTACCATATAGGGTTATTAGGCCAATTGGTGTATTAAGACCTATCATTTTATTGTGTGCCTTCCTGTCTCTGGCACTTTTGCTTCCATGTTTAGTTTTTATAAACCACTTGATGACATGTACTATAGCCAATATCACCACAAAATCTCCATAGTCATCTTCTGATGTACCTGGCCCTGAAGGGGTGTCTCAGCTCTGATTATCTTCTACCTAAACCCCCATCCTTGCACACGTCTTTGAAAAATACTTCCCTGCTCAGGACTGCACACATGTCTCTCCTTAGTGATCTACTTCTTTAAAAAAGAACAAGTAGGAGCATTTTGATCTTTGCTCCTTCATAAACCTGCTTCCATACAACCTGACATTTTCACAGGAAGCAGTCTCGATCCCCAGTGAAAATAATGTGTGCTTGTTAAGAGACTGCCAGAACTTTGTCATCTCCTTTTCGGCCCCTCACCTTTCCACCTCTGGATTTGTCTTTGATTTATCTAACTCCAAAGCACTGCAAGTAAGCCACAGTTCCTTACATATTAACTTGGGTAACCCTAGAGCAGAAATAGCTCCAAAATGAGGGACTAATTCCACTGAATCAATAAATAGACAGACAGGTAAGAAGTAAAACAGGTGAATGGAAGGGCAGAGGGTTTAAAGAGACAGAAGAATTTATAGGGGACACATGGAGATTTCTGACTCAAGAAAGGTGACTCAAAAGACAGAGAAATTGCTTTAATTCATTGTAGAGATCTTTTCATTTCTAAACCAATACATTTTCACAATTTGACTTTTCAACTTGACTTGAACATGGACAATATTTGGAAAAGCAAATTTCAAAGGAGCATGATTTAATTGTTCATCAGATTAGGCCAGTCTCCAAATGTCATTTGCTGCTCTTTTCTTCCAACTGGACCTGGTTTTATACTCAGAGGACTTTAATATCAGGGCACTGCAAGATTGGCACCTCCCAAGGTCTAAAGTGGCTCAGGGGATTTTCTCCTTGACACTTCAGCTTCACCAGTCAACCTGCTTTTCTGTGGCTCTCAAATACAAGCATAACATAAGGTATTTGCTTTTCTGCTTCTTCTAGCCTCAGTCTCAGTGAAAGTCAAACAAATAAACAAATAAAGCTTTGGAGCTGAATTTTAACAGCATTTCCAAAGAAATCTTTCAGTTTTATTTGACGTTGTCTATGTTTATAGTATAGTCTAGTTTTTTTTTTTTTTTTTTTTTTTTTTTTTTTTTTTTTTTTTTTTTTTTTTTTTTTTTTTTTTTTTTTTTTTTTTTTTTTTTTTTTTTTTTTTTTTTTTTTTTTTTTTTTTTTTTTTCCTTTGCCTTCTCTTGCTTAGTGTCTAGGTAATCTTAGATTTAAATGTCAAGGTAAGGACTTAATACTGACCCCTGCTCTTCATGTATAAATTATAGCCACAAAGTCCTTCATCTTTGCATTCTTCTTCCCTTGTAATGGGCTAAGAGTGAGAAGTAGCTGTGATGTGTACACAGAAAATGCTGTGCAACAAGAGGTTGTTGTTCATAATAATGTGTTACAGGAGAATGATGGAACTGTTGTCTTGTGTATTGTCTATAATGTGAACTACACATATTTGCCTGTAGTCATTAGCTCTCATTTGAATATTACTTTTTCATTATCTTTTCTGAAAAAGAAAAGCTGAAACATTTAAACCAATTTAAAACAAAATGTTTAAGCAATGTTGCTAGTAGCCCAGTGTCCTAGAGGTATTAATCATGTCATTAACACTGAATATTCCTCAGGCATGGTGATAGAAGATCTGACTTAAGGCATCTTGAAAAAGCTTTGCAGATGTGAACTCTTCCATCTCTTAGGTTAGAAACCATAAGATACAGTACTAGTATTAAAATAAAATTCAAGTGTTCCATAAATAAAAGAATGAATTTGCTACAATATATTCAAACAGCAAACATACCTTCAGTGGGCTCAATAAAATCTTGTGACACATGCACATTAAAGGACCGTGATGATAAGAAAGTGGTGAAATCTCAAGGTGAATTTGCAGACATACAGACTGAATTATGTTTTCATGCCAATCCTGACCAGTTCAAGAAAATTTACAAAAGAACTATCATTTCTGGGATCACTTTTAGTCATTTCAGTAACATGACCAGCATATTTTTGGGATAAGTTACCAAGTCAAAAGAGCATTAAGTAAACTCATTTATGAGAAATCAGAAAGTTGGATTGGATCACACTTTAAGAGACATTGTGAATTAAATGGAGATCTGACTATAGGTGAGGATTTAATCAAGAACCAGAATAAATAGCCAAAATGCTATTAAGAAACAAAATGTTATTAAGAAAAAGCTCAGGGTATTATCTCACAAGCAAGCTGAGAAAGAGCTCACCTAGTGCACATTATTTGAAATTGCAAAGTTTGGCTATTGCCAGAGCCTATCCTTCAAGGAACAAAGACACAGACCACTCATTCCCTATTTCATGCAGTTATCCCTCATAGCAACAAATGCAAGTACACCCTCATGGAATCACAGTATCAGAATAGGACTCACAGAGCCCAAACAGCGCATGACTAGCTGTCACTCTTTTCCTTGAAAATCATTGGAACATCCCTTGGAAGCTAAAAAAAAAAGATGTGTAGTCTAGAACCCAGAGAATGAGTTCAGCTGTAGACATTATTAGCTGTGTGCTCTTGAACAGATCATTTTACACCCATAAGTCTAAGAATCCTAAGCTAGAAGAGATAGTGTGATATTGACTTATTTATTATTTAATACAGGGTCTCACTATGCAGTTCAGACTTGTACCAATTCTCCTGTCTCAGCCTTCTGAGTGCTAAGATTGCAGGCATGCACCACCATGCCTAATTTCCAGGCCAGGAAGCACAGCTCCAGTCCTGCACTGCATATGGTATCGGGAATCGAACTCAGGTCTTTGCGTTTCCCAGGCAGGCACTTAGACCACTGAGCAATCTCTGGAGCTCAAAACTATATTTAACAATTCAGAAATTATCTGTGCTAGCATTTCTTAAACTGTGCTCTACAATCTAGTGGACATTTCCTGGCAGATTGCATTCTGTTGTGAAATTATAATCTTTTCTTCCATTCCAGGGACCATTTGCAAATATGTCTTTGTCTGCTTCCTCTCAGTAAGAAATGTAGATTTATATATACCTTTCCTCTATCCTGGCCTAGTGAGTTGATTTTTTTGGTATATGGCTGAAGAGGTATTGTTTATTTTTGAAATTTTTAGTAGCTTCATGGTTCCTGTTGTTCTTCATTGGAATGTTGTTTCAAGACCATTTTGTAAGCAAGACTTTTTTCGGAACAAGCACTCATATGAGAGAGAAGTTAGTCAAACCATCTTCTACCTTTTGACTCAAAAAACTCACAGAAATATGAAAAATAACACATTGTGCTGAAGTCACTAACTTGGGGGATAATCTGTTACACAGCAACAGATTTATAATATCATGCTCTGCAATATATGGAATTTCACTGTCAAATAGTTTCAGTGAAGACTGGCTAAACAATGTATAGTAAACAGTTTTCTCAGAGAGTGGAATTTCCGAGCTCATAATATGCAAATGTTGACCTAAAATTCCAAGGTGTAAGACCTGTGTGATACATCTGCCAGAACTCTTTGATCACAGAATACTGTTTTTCCTGGAACAATGCAAGACGCTGGTATAATATTATTCAGAGGGTACTGCTAGTTCCAGCATTCTAGAAATTTGCAAGTAGAGCGGGGAGTGTTTTGTTCCCTTTCTTCTTGATTATCTTGATGAAAAGAAAACTCATTCCACTGTTGGTTGCTATAAATTTTATTATTCACTTCCACTGAAACTACTTTTTAATCAATGAACAGAGGAAACCAGTATTGAAATTATTAATGGACAATTAAAGAGAGATTAAAGAGCTATTAACCTGCAGCTTGGTGGTAGAGAGTTGGTTGTCAGGTGCCGTGGGAGTCTGATGGATGCAGACTCACAAGAGGCTGTCACAATGATGAAACAAGCGAGGAGCAGGTAATAGATTTATCTATTTCTTTCTGGCAGATTGTAATAGGATATGGAATTGTCCTGCTGATCTAGGGATCTAGAGAAAGCCTCTCATAAAAAGAATACAATTTGAACAAGAAGAGATTCCTACCTGATATATATATATATATATATATATATATATATATATATATATATATATACACATATATTCCCCACATTATCATGGAATATCCACATAGTCAAAGTGTGAATGCATGTGTGTGTGTGCACCTGCAGGTAGGGTAAGTGTGCTTGTAAGTATTGTTTTTCTTGGCTATCAAATGTGGCCTCTACATATGTGTTTTGTTTATCAGATATTTTTGTACATCCTTCTGACTCGGCTGTATACCTGTAGGAATATCCTCATGTACATTGCTTTCTGTGTTCATATGACTCTACGTATGGTGTTGCACACACAGGTGACTACATAAATGTGACTGATAAAGAGTCATAGTTCTCTGTGCACCTGAAGGGTAAGGTACAAGGTACAGAGGGGATGGAAGGGCCAGCAGAGCACAGTAGTTACATTTGTTGGGCTCGCTGAAGCGGTTCCACTGTGGGAAGGGTTGCCTCCACCTGATGACATGAAAATAGCTCCCCTGTCATGAAAAGTCCATCCCGAACATAGCAGAGGAAATCCGGGAGACAGCCAGAGGAAATGAATCGATGAGGAAATACATGGTTGGGAATTAGGTTGGCAAATTTAATCAGTTGACAGATTTCTGGCTATAACTAGCCCAATAGCTCATAGAGAGAAAATGCTAAGGATTATAATTAATACAGCATTCATGTAGCTTTAATAAAGAGAGAAAAGTCCAGGATTTTCCTAATTAACATCTGTGCAAACAAATTACACTTTTACTTTAATAAGTCAATGCTATCTGAATTGATTTGGATACCTGTCATTTGCAATTTCTAAATGCTTAAACATGTAAGTAATTTACAGTATTCATTGAAAAGTGTCAAATAGTGCATTCTCATTTTACATACTTCTTACTGATTATTCATAACAACATGAAGTGAGTAATGCTATGACCACTGCACACTGAAAGCAAGTAAAGCAGAGATACTCGGCATCCAGGCCCCAGTGGCACAATTGCACTGACTTCAGAATCACAAGTGTAGAGCACTGACTCAACTTCTGTTCCTGATAACTGCTCTGCACTCATTGCCTTAAGAGGGGGAAAACCTGAGAGCCCTACCATCATCTCTTGGGGTCTGGTTGATGTTAGAAGGTAGGAAGAGAAGAGATTTAGCAAAATAATCTCTGGCCATATCTCATCATTTTTGTTTCACAGTAATGGGAAGTTTTTGAGAAAAGCTATATGCACCTAATACCCACTTTCTATAGAAGAGACTGAGGTCTTTTTGGTATGAATGGTTCTGTCAGTTTTGATTTGAGCTTCACTTCAACAAGAGAAAATGAGATACAGTGGTTCAGAAGCAATTGTGGGAAGTGGTCTGGATCCTATGAGTTCAAGGAACAGGGAGTTGCATCATGTGGCAGCTGTGATGGGCCATAACCATTATTAACAACGACATCACGTTATTTAAAACAATCACAAAGCTCATTGTTTCCTGATCAACAATGTACTAATAGTGTTTGTGGACAGGATATCATGTCTGCATCTTGTACAATGGATAACCATGAAGACAACAATATACAATGTATTAATTATTGAAACTATCCTACTTGGTTTTGAACTGTCATTGTTATTTGTTTCTCAATAAAATTATTTTTAAAATGTTCATGACTTTCCATACGACAGAAATTCATTGCTGACTTGGAGAAAATACTGCAGGTTTGATGGAGGAAATTTGAGTTTATTAAACAGTTAGGTAGTATTGCAAGGTTCCAGAATGCCAGGCAATTATACAATTTTCACTTCTGCAATTTGGAGTTAGTCCTCAAAAGTGCTCTACCTCTTGATGACAGAAAATTATGAGGTAATAAATTAGTATGGAATTCTAGTTCTTATTTTCTACTTTCTCTCCTAAGAGCCTGACTTCCCAGAGTCAAACGGGGAAATAATATTGTTGGGTTAACATTCAAGGAAGAAGGAAAGGTGCAATGAATATAAAACACCTATTTTGTGCCAATTTCTATGATGGGATTTTCACACATGCTATCTTATTTGATGGTCAAATAGCCGTAGGTGGTGGATATGATCATCTCTATTTTACAGTTGGAGGTTGGAGGTGTTAAGAAGCCTTCTCAAGGTGTTACAGTTAGAAGAAGGCAAAATCTAACACCAATATCAGTATATTCTTTTTTCCTCACTGTACATCTGCCCAATTCTGGTCATAAATTTAAGTTACTATTTAAAGAGTTGGTTTAAAAAGTGGTGCCTGACCTCAAACATACAAATGCATACTACTTTGCTATCAAGGGTTTTGAAAGATTAATAACAAATTCAAGAGCTTAGAGTTAGTCAAACATGCCAGACCAGTACTGTAGAAGTTTTATGAGTCACACTGAAAGTGCATAGAGATAGCATTCAGAAAATCCTCTTTGGGAGGGATCTTATTTTTCCAGCCCCAAAACTAAGGCAAAACATGTGCCAGTCTGCTTTTCATTGATAAAACTAAGGGGGATTCAGGAAGGGAGTTTGGAGGAGTATCAGTACAACAGGCTTCTGAAACCTGCCTTCAGGTATAGGTCTTTGACCAGAGAGAACTATGTTTAATAGCGCACAGGAAGGTCAACCAGAACTGCAGTACAGGAGCCATGGGAGCTCTTGCAGATAGGTCTTTTGTTGGAAATCAAGCTGGGTGTGTTGAATATTTCTCTACTGCAAATATAACTGTCTTAGGATCCTTCTTTCATACGGGAAGTGTCAGGGTAGAGATCAAGTATTCAGACATCTTGGCAGTATCTCTCATCAAGTATTTAAAATCCTCCTTTGTACACAGGAAAATGAGGATCTTGGAGATAAGTAGTATGAAACCAGTGAGTGATTATACCAGTTCCATATAAATCTAAAGCTCCTTATCTCTCTCCCCACTGCCTGGCTTCAGTCCAGTCAGTTGTTTGAGAAGGGCCGGTCTGTAGCTTTGCAACTCAAAGACATGAACTCAGTCTTTGGGCGCAGGTTTGACACCACAGCTTGTGTTCAAGAAACAACAACAACAACAACAAAAAAAAAAGTGTTGTAATTGCCATCCAGAAACTCTGCATCTAAGTGGAATGAACCAACACTGGACCATGGGTATACTAAAAGTTTATGGCCAAGATTTATCGGCATAAAATATAGTAAGTCTCTATGCTCCTAGGGGACATAAAGGAAAGTTGTGTCATGAAAATTCTTTTCTAAAGGAAGAAAAATGCAAAAAATGGCAATTTGTAGGACCATTCAAGAATTCAGGATAATGTGAACAATAAGAAGTGGGTGGAGGCCTGAAGGATACGTTCAGCAGAAAGTGACTGCAGCAGAGGGAAAGTGAGATCAGAGGGAGCTAGAGCTAGGAAAATAGACTGAGATTTAAAACATTAGCTGACAGTCAAGAAGCTTTACTCCAAGACAATCTTGAACCGCATTCTTGGCTTGAGATCATATTTTCTACACCACTGTAATGGTCCACCACTGGAGGGTGCTGCTGCTGCTAAACATCCAGACTAAAGATGTGTGACAGGATTGTTGAAGAAGATGGCAGATATTTTAAAAGTCCAGATGCATAAGAAATTCTCATTGTGAGTCATAGTGAGTAAAGAGGCAAGGAAACCCTAATGGAAGTCATTCTGGAAAAGTACAGACTTGATTCTCCTCTCCCTTCCACAGAGGCCTGACTGTGGTATTCTTTTTGCAGAGAGAAATGCTGATGATCAGGAAATTGACAAACCAGGGCTATAATCTGGAAGGATTTTCTGAGCTTTGATTTACAAGGTTCAAGAACTTGTTATTGTCATACTTCAACTTGTTCCTATGCCAGGATGAGAAGTTCAAGCTGGGTATCAGAGATAATTGGCTATGATAAATTTTGAGGCCTCTTTGTTTCTTTATAGACAGTGGGCTAGGATTGGTATACTTTTACTCCATACTGCAGTGCTCCTGCTACTTTGTTTCTACTTACTGTTATAGACAGCTAAGTTAGGTAGAAATATCATAGGCATTCAGACAGGGCCCTGGAGAGAGTTAGTATGGCTAGAAGACAGTCCTCAAAGTCAACATGAAATGACCATGTCTAAGTGATAAAATCTGATCTAATGAAAGCTAGATAGACATCAGTCATCTCAGTGGACAACCAAGACCCTTGGAATCATGCCTTAATGAAAAGCTCTTGGTGCCTTCCATGAACTCTTGCCCTGTGACTTGCATCCTCCTTGGATCAATGCTACGTAAAATATCTGTACTTGCAATATCATTGGTTGATCATGTTAACTCACGTCTTACACATACAGTTATACTGTACAAAACTTCCCCTGAAAATTAGACTCCCAACAAGCCATGCTGGACCACCTCCTGCATCTCAGAAATTGAACCTCTCCATCTCAATACATATTTCCTACTCTTAACCTCCATTTTTCCTTAGAATGCATCAGTTTTATTTTAAGAGAAAAGAACTCAGAATATCTGTCATTTGGCAGGTTGAGAGTTATAACTTTTCTCCTATATCCTTCCTTTACCATTACGAGATCAGAATTCCTTCTCACCACCCACCCATTTTAGCCACAGGCTGCTGTTTTTTAAACTAAGTATTTTGGCCTCTTTTCCACTGGGTCTATGTTTACTATGAATTTTCCCTCCCTTGTCTCTGTTAGAACACATAAATTCTCCCCCTCCTTAATGCAGTCATATGTAGATAATGTGGCTGTGCGTAAGTTAGCAAATTCCCGTCTGTCTCAATTTCTGTGTGCATAAGGTGATTACAATCTCTTCAGAGCATTGCTGGTAGGATCCACTGATATCCAGTCTGTGGATTTGTTGCATGGAGTGTCTGACATAACACTGACACGTAAACAGTGCTCTCCTTATATATTGCAGTACAAATAGAGAGCGGTACTCTTGGTCACTTGCCCCTTTCTAAGATTGACTTCCCTGCAAAATAGTTCACTTCAAATATCTGGGCCACGACCCACTTTCAGGAGTGGCATATTCAAGGTAGAGCCTGGCACACAGCAGCTCAGCAGCTCACCCATCCTCACTATAGGATGTCACAGTCCTTTCTAAGAGCTCCTACCTACATTTGGAATAAAAATTCTAGATGTAAGAACAGAAATTGTCCCAAACATGAATGCCTTAATAACAGACTGTGCCAGGTGACCCCTCAAGTTCCAGCATCACTGAACTTGCATTGACTGGAGCAGTATACTCTGAGGATTCATGTGCCTGCACAATTGTTGTCCCCATGAGGGCCAGGAGTGTTGCTACCCTGTTACACCATCTGAGAGAAAGAGTCTGGTACAAAGTAGAGGCTCTATGAGTCCTTATAGGAATAAATGTGTGATTGAGGGTCTGAGGGACTCTCCAGGTAAGGGACTCCTTGTGAAGAAGGGTATGGCAATTGGAAAGGCAAAGTATGATTTTTGACATCTGTTGAAAGAGCTGATTAAAATTTGGCATAGTGTTCTCTACAGAAGCGCTGTTCTAAGCCTGCTGTGGTACATTCAGGGAAACACTGACCGTGCTCAATTAACTTCAGCACCAGTTCTGCAATGGTCCTGGGGCAGAGTATGTCATTCCTGTGAAGTGCAGCTGATGGGATCTTGTGTTTGGCTTCCTGTTCTTGTAAAGTGAGGTTATGTGACCCCTGGTGTGCCCAAGGAAGGTAGAGACAGATGATGAGTGGGATGGAGATGGGAGCACACATTGTATTCTTTCTCCATCTGCCTGAGTTAATTTTTAATAAGGCAAACAATGAATGTTTGAGGTTCCTAAAACATTTTGACTAGCAATTTCTTGAGTGGGAAGGTTTTAACCAGGCTGTCTCCAAAATAGTGAGTAAAGAAAACAGAGTGAAGCATGCTGACTTTGAATGAAATTAAGTTGCAGCATGGCTAACATCTAGCAATTTGGTAAAACATGAAGGGCAGGAAAGGAAGGGAAATATCTTCCCGAGTTTGTCTTGTAGAACCTTGCTTTGCCATCTAAGATGGGTACCATTTGATAATTGGATGCTTTTGTATTCAGCATCACTCTGTTTCATTAATAGCTGTATGAAATACCATCAAGAGACCGTAAAGGCAAAGAACTCCATACACACCCTGCCTCCAACCCTACATCCCACTAGCCAGGACTGAATTATTTTATTCAATAACATCCTTTTGTCTGTCCATAGTCCTTTTCCTTTCCCATGTCCACTGCAGCCCCTTCCTTTTGCTTCATTGCCCTTGCAGCCTTTTCCTACCTCAGGTTGGTGTCTAGGGAAGCTGTAGAGTTCATTGGGGGTTCTAACTTCTGAAGGAAGTGGGAGTTTTTGTTGTTGTTGTTGTTGTTGTTGTTGTTGTTGTTGTTGTTGTTTTGGTTTTTTTTTTTTTTTTTTGGCAGAACAGGGGATTGAACTCAGGCCCTTGTGCTTGCCAGGGAAGTGCTTATTCTACTAAGTCATCTCGCTGGCCCTGTGGGAGGGTTTTGATGCTAATGGCTTCTCTCCCAGAGCTTGAAGAGCCATGCTTACTCTGCAAAGTGCTACAAGAACCTCAATGCATTCCAACCTCTTCTTAAGTGAAACAAGCTACTGTGTCTTTAATTTTGTTCATGCTACATTTCAATATTTCTGCCAATATATCTGGAGAGATGCAGAGATGATTTTTCTACAATTAACCTCTATTCCCAACTGTTTTGTAAAAATTCAAATATCAGAAGGCAAACTCTCACGGTATTACATATGGCAACACTGTCTACTTGCAAGCTCTCCAAGGACTCAGGAACTTTGTATGCTCTCACAGCCCCTCTTGGGAGGCCAGCACCCCCAGTAGGACAAGCATCACAGCCTGGCATTCTGGAGAGCAACAGTCACATAGCCCTGTAAGGCTCATCATTCAGCTCAAGTGCAGACTGATCCCCCACAAAGAAGAGTGAGTTCATCCTGGAGTAACTGATCTTAGCTGGCAAAGACACAGCACAGGCCAACCCAGAGAACAACACAGAACCAGCCCAGATCAATAGAACTGTTCACTCACAAATTTGTGATCAATATTAATCACCTACTATTTTTGGGGAACCAGTGCTAAGTACTGGGGTGGTCTATTATGCGCCAATACATTACAAGGCACCAAAATATGTAATTATTTTATTATCTGTTATTTTCTCCTGATTTTCATTTATCCAAAAACCTTTGAGTCCCTTAGCTCCAGCCCAGGAGGGTTTAAAGGTCACCTCAGCAGAGGGAGAAGCTTTGTAGCACATCCATCACCCAGAATTCTTTGTTGTTGTTCACTCACTTTACCTCTGCAGGCTCATCTAGATTGTCATGAGAACCACACAATCCCCACACAATCTATTTTGTGGATAAGTGTGCAATCATTTCCAATCATTTTTCACCTATTGTTTTAACTTCAGGAAATACACTAGTCAGGCTGGCCAAGAATAATGACATTTTTTAAGAAATATAGAAAGGCACCTATGTTGTAAAAATAGATTAGATTTAATCAGATATTGAAAGAAAGCTTTCCTCTTTGTGTGGTGGAATTGGGCAGGAAAAGATACTGCCTGATTTATCCAACCAATAAAATTGAACAACTGCTCAGGATGAAGTCCCATTCTACACAATGTGGCAACATCAGGGAACAAACAAGGAAATTTCCTGTAAAGGGATGCATAATATATCTGAGACCCCTACAGTGTAGCCCAATCTCCTACCAAATGTTATGGCACATGGGGGAGAGAGAGAGACTGATAGACAGAAAAAGACAGACAGAGAGACAGAGCCAGAGGCAGAGAAAATTGGAGAGATAGAGATAGAGAGATAT